>OX393554.1:17654104-17814104 GCA_947650365.1 Chamaelirium japonicum
ACACTAGATCGCGTGTTTATCCTATCTTATGTGGAGCTTTCCTTACAACCCGGGTTTTGGAACGTGAGGGTTTCTACAAAATATGCCATGCGCCCGCGTCCGACAGCACAATTTGCTGCCTATCGATGGTCTGATCTCATGTCGACGCCTCGCAGTAGGTTGCCTTCGCAATCAAATTGTCTCCCCTCGATCTGGCACTCCACACAACACTCGCCCTTGTTAGTCATCGGTCATCAAAAGTACTCGAGGGGCTCACCCGCTTCCCGACAACCCATGCTCATCGCCGATCAACCATCCATGTGTGTGTGTGTGTGGGGGGGGGGGGGGGGGGGGGGGGGGGGGGGAGGGATTATTCCTTTATGATGCCTCCCATTACCATTTCAATGTCCTAAATTTGGAAGGTACCCCTTTGCACTGCCCTATATACAACCAGAATGGGCGCGACAATGGCCGAGTCGCACGCCTTATCCATGTCCACTAGTGGGTCGGTTACAAGGATCCATACCCAACTAGTGGGACGAGCACTGATCACTACTCAACCCTCACATGTTTATGTTTTTAAAATTGGAGGACTCAGCAAAGGCCCTTCTAAGGAGATATTTTTGAGCTCCAGTCCAGACAAGATGTCTGTTTGAACTCCAACCCCTTATGAAAAGACACATTTTACATTAAGTCATTGTTAACTTTTTTAATCCCTTCAAATGACAAAAATACTTTTTCATTACCAATCGAGTATCAATTCGGGTAGCAGAGCAACAATTCAGGTCCTACGACCGCCTTCTCCAACTAGGGCTGCAAACGAGCCGAGCCGAACCGAGCTTTAATCTATTTGAGCTTGTTCGTTTATTAAACGGGCCTAAACTTCAAGCTTGGGCTTGGCTTTTTAAGAGCCGAGCTGAGCTTGGTCTGCTTGAGCTTAATTGGCTCGTTTATTAAACCGAGCCTAAACTTCATACTAGGCTTCGCTCAATTAGTGATCGAACGGTCCCTTATCAAGCTTGTTCCCATACTCCAAAATCAGTGAAAATCATGATTTCTCAAAAAATTCAGTGAAAAGCATGGACTATGAGTGTTAGGCTTATTTAAGCCATTTATGAGCCTATTCACAAACCTACTCATGAGCCCTACGCAAGTATGTTCACGAACCCAACCGTGCCGAGCTTTGATATGCGAGCTTGGCTTTTATTAAACGAGTCTAAACTCTAGGCTTGGGCTTGGCTTGACTAGTAACCGAACGAACTCGAATGAGCTTTTTATCAAGCTTGTTTGTGAGCCGCTTATGAACAGTTTGGTTCGTTTGCAGCCCTATCTCCGACGCCACATTAGTGGCAGTCAGAGCTAGGGGTGTAAATATGGCCCGATGGCCCACAGGCTGGCCCGGCCCAAAAGTCAACAGCATGACCTGTAAGTAGTCTGGGCCGGACTCAGGCCACCACCCTCAGCTCGCAGCTCGACCAGAAACCTGACTTGACCCGAAGTACAGCCCGTAGCAGTTCGACCCGACCTGGCTCTCTGTATCCTACCGTTGCAAAGCCCAACCCTGCCCGTTGTATTCGACTGTTGCCTACCCGACGAGTACGATTTTGTTCCAACCTCTTTAAGGACGTTGGAGCATCCCGCTCTCTCTGATTGGTCCATTCTAAGAATATGTTTGTCATTTCATATGTTTATCATGGTGAAATGACCAAAAGCTCTCGAGATGGACCAATGAGAGAGAGCGGGATGCTCCAACCTCTTTAAGGAGGTTGGAACAAAATCGTTCTCCTTACCCGACCCTTACTGAAATCTATAGCAGAAAGAGAGAGAGAGAGAGAGAGAGAGAGAGAGAGAGAGAGAGAGATGACTGTTGGGGAGGCTTTTAAGGCTCTGCTGGCTTTTAAGTCAAAAAAATAAAAAAATAAAAAATTTAAAAATCAATGAAAAAAAAAAAAACATTAACATGCCCGACCCGGATAGAACATAACCTGGGCCGGGCTAGGGTTTGAACTTGAGCCCACGGCCTGTCTTGATCGGTCCCGGATAGCACGATGGGCCCAGTTGGGCTGCACACAGTATGGCCCGACCCGAATGGTCAACGGCCTGACCTGATTTGCACCCCTAGTCAAAGTGGGGAGTAGGGGGAGGAGGGCGAAGAGGGGGAGGAGGAGGAGGAGGAATTGAAAGGTATGCGGGGTGACCTATCAACAAGGGGGTTTTAGTAAAAAAAAAAGGAACAGACTGAGGTGCCCATATCGATTGGGGCCCTAGTAATTTTGTGGGTGCAAATAGCAGCACCCTTAAGTTTTTATCATAATTTTTATTCTCAGGTATTCTATAGTAAAAACGTAAAAAAAAAATCATAATTACAAAAACATTAGGATTATAATAGTAAACACATTCACAATAATCTTTTTTTTTTAGCTACATAAATATAACAATTGGATATCGTAGAGAGGTTGAGATGCAATTTGATATTTCTTTAGGATGGTTATGCATAACAGCATCTCCAACAGGTTTTTAGGTGCCTTCCCTATTTTAGGATGTCCTAGCTGCCAAAGTAGGTAAAATAGGGAGTAGAGATGAAAGAGTACTCCAACAACATCCTAGTGTTTTTTCTATTTTAAATAAAAAATCCTTTCTTAGTGAGGTTCGTCTTGTGATTGGATGCCACACCCATGTGATCCAACATACTAAAATCCTTGTCGTACGTAACCAAGTGCAGCACTAAGAGCCACTAATGTCAATCGACATCACCTGACATCACCCATGTGATATGCAGTTGAGTGAGGCTAGCCACTTTAGAGCGAAAATCTTTTGCCACAAGTGACGACTGATGAGGCTGAAAGGTGAACAACTAATGTAGCGAATGATTTCAAAGCCCGTTAGACAGTTTTGAGTTCTCCACCTAGCTATAATAGCGAAGGAGGTTAGGTTTCGGTGCCCGCTGGTGATGTTCTAAGTTTTGTGCAATCAAAAATTTATACAAGTGTTATGTGAAATATATAGGTGGGAAAGAATCACAGCTAGATCAAATATATGTAAAATATCATGACCTATATAAGCTAGTATACGAAAACGATACCACACTGCAAGTGAATCTTACCAGCGTTGGCTAAAGTAAAGTAAAAAATCTATAAAATCTTAGTTCCACTTACTTATATTGGATATAGTGAAGTAAATTTTTAAAATTTACTAAAGAGTTTTAAATATCTCATCATGTTCATTCTTCAAAAGTGAAATAAAAAAAAAATTTAATATATTTTTTTATTACCCTTCAGACTAGGTGATGTGTTGTGGTGATAATAAGCGAGTTGTACCGATGGTGTGTGTTGGTAATTGGTGGTGCATGATAAATGAAGGTGATCTCTTCATATTTTGACTTATTTGGATTAAATTGTTACCTTAACCATCATATAAAATGATTAAAAAAATATATGATGGCATTCCCTAGGTTCTTGATGATTTTAATTTTAAAGGATCATTTTTTTATGGACATATCATCAATAGAGAAAAAGAAAGGGGATTATGCTGGTAATAGAATGATTGATTTTTCAGAGTTTCTTAATATAATGGGGCGGATGCTGGACACAGACTCGAAAGAGGTCAAGAAGGCCTTGAGTATGTTTGACAAAGAATCATCATGGTTTTATCTTAGTTGTTGAGCTTCGTCATGTCTTGACCAAACTCAGTGAGAAGCAATGAGGAAGTTTGCGAGATGAATGATCCACTAGGTTGATATTGATGGTGATAAATAAAATAACTACTAGGAGTTTTAATAAAGTCATGATTGCCCATTAACAATAATTTGCAAAAAGAATCTAAGAAAAAAATAAGATAACCCAGACAAATATGTAGTATTTCTCCATTTATGATGTACCAATTTGTGAGTTCTCAGTTGTTTTTCATCATCTGTCTTAACTAGCTATACTTGTATTTCTATTTAACTAAGCTTGTAAATGAAATATCTCAAATTCTATTTGTATCAATCCTATGATTTTTTTGCAAGTTTTTGATATCATTGACCAATTTGTATTTGCCTTTATATGAAGTTTAGTATGTATATGAATAATTTTTTTATTGTGGCAGTTAATGAATTTTAGAAAGCATTAGCAATGATTCTTTATGAAAAATTTATAGTATAAGGAACTATTTTAGAATTGCTAAAAATCATTATAAGTTTTTTTACTAAATAAAAAATATCTATTTTTACATGAATTATTTAAGATTAGGATAATGAATGGTTCTAACTTTTTACTGGAATTACTCAAAGTCATTATCGAAAGAATCCTTACTATGAACAATTTTGATATAGTACATAATTTTTTAATAGAATAAATTTTATTTTTTAATTAAACGATCTCACTTACGTAGATGATGTTATAAAATTTACATCACTTTCTAATATGATGTTTGATATCGAATTTAAAGAAATTTAATTAGTCATCTTATAACGACACTTAAGAAATGATGTGTTAAATTATATACGTCACTGAAGAAGTGATGTAAAAATATCATAAATTATTTCAAAAAGTGATTTAGAAGTCTACTTATAATAACGTTTGAACAGTGATGTGCTAATATTTGTACATCATTGAATAAGTAATCTCAAAATATTATGACGTCACTTCGAAAAATGGTTTAAAAAACTTCATATTCTGGCGTTTGATGAAAAGTTATGTGCAAATTTTTATATATCATTGAACAAGTGATCTAAAAAACTTATAATATCACTTTAAAGAAATATTTAAAAACCTTGTATAACAACGCTTGAAAACTGAAGTATTAAATTATATACATCATCTAATAAGTGATGTCAAAAAATATATAATACTACTAACTATTATCACTTACAAAAGTGATGTCAGGCCTTTAAGCTTTCTACACCTCCTAATACATCAAACAAAAAAGTGATGTCCTAGCCTTTCGTCATCACTTTTTAAGTGACTTCATATAATACATTTGTTATGATATGACTTCGCTTAATTAATAATCAACCCGAGCCGGACATTGATCAATTTTAACTTAGATTATTTATTAAAGTGACTAAACTTTAATCTCGGGCTTAGCTCAACTAGTAATTGAACAAACTTAATTGATAGAGTCTTGATCGAGCTTGTTCACAAACTTCAGACTCTATCAAAAGTTGTGATAATATATATTAGGCCTAGTCTTGCACATGAGCATATGCACAACCCCAATACAAATATACTCCCAAGTCCAACCAAGCCAAGCTATATACAGTCTGTTTGAGCTTGGCTCATTTAATAAATGACCCTAAACTCTGGGTTTGAAATTGGATCAATTAATAATTGTACAAGCTCGAAAAAGGTTTTACTGTGATAGTTTGATAATCACTCTCGAACAGCTTGCAGGTTCGTTTGCTGCTTTAGTATTTGAAGACAATAGTTAGAAGAGTTTAACCGCAAATAAATATTATTTTTCTTAAAGTTTTAACTAACAAGTTAGCGATTTGTAACCATTATTTAGTTATTAACAATTGATGTAATAACCATAAGAATTGAATTGAGTATAATTCACATCGTTTAAGATAATCATACTTGGCATTCATGAACTACTCGACTAGGAGGCAAAATGTCACGCCCCATACTCTGAGTAGTCCCATAATTGAATAGAACAGCTTAGAATAGGGGACGTGAAGGATGGTAAATTTTTTTTTGAATTATACTAAGTAAATTCCATAGAGATAAAAGAGATAGCAATGACAACACGAACTAAATCAAAGACTATAAAACTCAGGTTCCAGAAAACTAATTGTTATCCAACAAAATAATACAAGTTTCAATAAAATTGCTCCAAGCATGGTCCACTACTAGAACACTTCCGTTTTCAAATAGCGCTCAGCCCTTCATTCAACCAGTGATCGGACGACCATTATCCAAAGCCCTTTCCTTCTCTCTCTCTCTCTCTCTCTCTCTCTCTCTCTCTCTCTCTTCTAAAGATCAGAACCAAAATTTAGTTGGGATTTGAAGACTTTCAAACTAGGTATTTGCTGCAATCTCTATTCTTTCCTTAATTTCTGATCGCAAATCACAGCCGGTCCCAATATTTCAAACCAGAAAATCAAATAAAAATCTGGTTTGTTGTGATCTATTCTCTCTCTCTCTCTAAGTATTTTGGATCTGCAACAACATCTTCTTCTTGTTGTCTTGTGCTCGACGTGGAGGTGCAGCCACCCCGAGGTGCAATCGAAGCCACGCCCCTCTGTCTTTCTATCCTCCCTTTTGGTGTGATGGGACAGTCACTATCAGTGGGCTGTGCATCGACCCAACAAGTCTAGGCAGCCCCCATTCGATTCTGAACTCCGTCGAGCCATCATCATCACCGCCTCATGCGTTTGTCGTCGATCAAATTCAAACCCACTTTGATCTTTTAATTCCTCAGGTACTCCTTCACATTTGCAACTTGTTTTAAATCTAAGCAAGTATGATGAACACCATCCCTTGTATATAAACAGACTTTTGTTTCAACACTCGAAGCCTCGGTCGTAATCATTACGTTGGCTTATTTCAATCAAGCCGAGGACTTCTCGATCCTTCAAATCCAGGTGATTTCCTTCACGGGATTATCACTCATCGGTTAATAAGTTATATATTATTTTTTTTTTTAGCATAATATTGTATTATCTAGATTTTGTATCTGATTAGCATAGAATTCAAATATTCTTTTTATCTTATGGATAATGACAAGCCGATTCTTATGATATGCTATTTAATCATTTTTCATCGTAACTAGTGGTGGACAATTTCATGTTGTAAGTTTCAAAACATAAGATGTTTAAATTGTGTTTCAATCTAAGTTTTGAATTTTAATATGAATCTACCACTACCTTGAACCCTGTTCTGTAACCAAAACATAAAAGCATGCTAAGGCCTACACTACCCAAAGTCTTCTTTTCTTCTATTATTTTTATTTATGCAAATCATAAGTAGAGTCAGGTATTATCTCGCCAGTCCTCGTTAGGACATGAGTATGGTAGAGGTTTAATATTAATAGGAAGCCAATAGCTGTAGGAGATGGACCCCTATAGTTATTTGGCAAGGGACATGGTATCCTTCCCTCGTCGTTTTATCTTGACAGGAGGGGCATAATCGAAATAAAATATATAAATGAGTTAACCTAAATTGAACAGAGGATACCATCTTTCTGGAAGCCACCTAGTGGTGACCGAAAAAAAGTTAGCAAGCTGGGCTCGGTGCTCCTCCGTGAGAGACGAAAAAATCTTAGTTTGGCCAACTGGGGAAAGCAGTTACTTGGGCCGGTGTAGGACCAAGGAGGTGTTTGGGTGAACCGGTGTGAAAATCACCCGTTTAGTAACGTGTTGTCGGTCTGCGGTCTTCAGGGACAAAACCGACGGTCCATTCAATAGGCTAACCAATTTGGTTAACCGAATAATTCATATTTCTAAATAACTTATAGTTTTATATATTTTAGTAAGATGTGAGAATTATTGAACTTAGAAGTCGATTTGTTATCTTATAAATTATCAACTTATCATTGAAAGTTAAAAGTAGATAAATATCTTCTATTAACCATGGGTTATCACTGCGATTGACACCCATATTTGGGTGCAGGTTAGTCGCAGCAGTAGATCTTCAGTTCGGTAGCAGTCGGTGCCGGTGCAGCAGTGTAAGTATGCTGGAGTGTCAATAAGCAATCAAAGACACTTGACATTTCCCTCGTTTTCTTTCTTCCGCTAGTAGTGGGCCATGCTTGGAGCAATTTTATTGAAACTTGTATTATTTTGTTGGATAGCAATTAATTTTCTGGAATCTGTGTTTTGTAGTCTTTGATTTAGTTCGTGTTGTCATTGCTATCTCTTTTATCTCTATGGGATTTACTTAGTATAATTTTAAAAAAAAATTACCACCCTTCACATCCCCTATTCTGAGCTGTTCTATTCAATTCTGGGACTACTCAGAGTATAGGGCGTGACACAGAATATATCATTTGAAAAATTATGAAATTGTATTCAAAAAGTTCTGAGATAGGGGGGGTCATTTTAAGCTTGTACCCAGGATAAGCAAGCCTTAGATATAAGGCTTCAAATAAACAAATAGAACTCAAAACGTTGGCACAACATATGCCTCACACCATGCAATCCATAAGATAATGATATCAAAACAAACAACAAATTAAGCAAAGATCAGTGAGCAGAAGAGCTCTTGTAGATGCTCCTATAGGACCTTTGAGGTCTCATATGAGTCTTCTATGTCTTAATCTTCTAAGGGCACACGCTAGTAATCTCAACTCATTCTCCCTCACAATGAAGGAGTGGAGAGCCTTCCCAATCAGCAACCTTTTTATAAAAATGGTTCTTCAATGCCTAGGAAAAGAAAAGGGGTGACATAGCCATCCCCTGGGTCGAAAAAAACTCAATGAAAAATTACACTTTTTCAGAGTTTGAAGAACAAAAAACCTCCTCTATAGGAGAAACATAACCCAAAGTCTTGGATTTAATCATCTCCTCACCTTGCTCGCAATCCACCATATCATCATCATTTGACTCATAATTCGGTTGGTTCCTCCCTTGGGTCTGAAGTTGTCATCTGCTTAGACACCCCAATAGGTTGAACTATTGAGCCACGAACATGTGGTGACCCTCCTCCTAGAGCTCTAGATTCAACTTGTATAACACCTATAGCTTCACCAACAAACCAAACAATAGGGGTGCCCATAGTGCTTGCAGCTCCTTCCTCTTGTACCTCTACTATCTAACTATGCTCTTCTCCTAATGCCACTGGAATTTCTGCACTCCTTCCCAAAGGAGGTTCCTCCCTTTGTTGTACATTCGCATCTATACTCACTATAGCAACATTGCATACTGAGATTGTTGGTTGAGAAGGGAGCTTCTCTATGAGTGTTCTCCTTTACAATTACTGGTTTTGCACTTCTATCCTCTTGTAAATCTGACTCAATGTGATCTTTGTGGGTGCAAATTTTGGCAAGAAGTCTGCAAGCAGCGGGACCCACCGGCCCTGCCCGGTGGGCCCACGAAGACTACAGCGGGACCCACCGGCCCTGCCTGGTGGGCCCACGAAGACTACAGCGGGACCCACCGGCCCTGCCTGGTGGGCCCACGAAGACTACAACGGGACCCACCGGCCCTGCCTGGTGGGCCTACAAAGACTATAGCGGGACCCACCGGCCCTGCCTGGTGGGCCCACGAAGACTATCGTGGGACCCACCGGCCCTGCCTGGCGGGCCCAATAGTCTGTGGAATCCTCCAGGAGACGGTAGCGGGGCCCACCAGCTTTACCTGGAGGATCCCCAGATGCTGCAGCAGAAACCGCCATTTACCACCAGAGAATCCTATAAATAGCAGAGCCTTCGAATGTAAAAGGATCCGATTTCAAATCCAGATAGAAAATCCAGAGAGAAAGATCAGTGCCATCATCATCTGATATCTGATTTCAGAAATCAGAGCTCTGGAAGTTCCAACCCTCTCAATCTTCAACTCTTCTCGATCTTCTTCTTGTCCTCGAAGAGATTAGAGAGACTTCAGTGACACTCAGTCTGTCGAGGTCACTTTGATCAAAGTGTTAGTGAATTCGGGTTGCTCCCTATAGCACGGAGACGTAGGCTTCGGCTGAACTCCGAGATCACATCTCTCGTGTCAACTCTCTGATTGCATCTCCCTCTCTGTTAGCATATTGAGAGTCCCAACTTCCATCGATAGATCAAACAACAATCTTCGACTTCAATTGACTGGTGAGGCGAGGTCTTCGGGTCGGCACGAAGATTTTCCCCCACAATCTTCACTCCCCTCTTTACTAAAATCTGGATCCCAAGACAATAGACTTGATAAGGAGATCTAATGTTGGGATTGGTATGTCCTTCATGCCATTTCCAGCATACCCGACAATAATAAGACATTGCATCGTACACAATTAACTCTTCTTATATAAACCACTAGTCCATTAAGATATGCTCTAGGTGACTCAAGTGTTTAGATGAGATCCACACATATGGGATCTGAGTGCACTTATACATCTTAGTAAGTTTACAGTCAGAAATTGGAATGACATCAAGTTTGAAAGAGATGATATATCTTGGTCTTCTCATAAAAAAGAGATGATATATAATACCTTGGTCTTCTCATAAGAAAGAGATGATATATCTCAACCATTGAACTCTAAACAAAAAGTGTTAGTGTGCTTGGAGTATATTGAACATAATCAAGAGAATGGCAGGTGATTCTAAAGTAAAGATGATAATCACAAAGATTTAGAATGTTGAGACTTAAAAGGTTGAGTTATGTTGCGAGGAAAAATCTATGATCCAGTGTAGATTTAATGACATCAGAAGAAAGAGGGGTTCGATGCAACATAGTGGAA
The DNA here is from genome assembly GCA_947650365.1 of Chamaelirium japonicum. NCBI lineage: Eukaryota > Viridiplantae > Streptophyta > Magnoliopsida > Liliales > Melanthiaceae > Chamaelirium > Chamaelirium japonicum. The sequence goes on from OX393554.1 coordinate 17,664,439, forward strand.
ATGGATACTCACATAATTTCCAATGACTTTGGAGTGTAGTCATGGCTTAATAACGGTTGTATTCATGGATAACTAGAACTTAGTCTAGTCATGAGATGACGTAGAACATAAGTTTAATTGGAGCCAAAGTCATCGGGGTCCCAAATGATTATAACTCCTTGCCTCTTCATACAGTCGAGGTAACCTAATCCTAGTGCTAGTAGGAATCATAGTCATGAGTAACACCGAAATGACTAATTAAAGACACATAACACATGTAAAACTATGAGTTACTAGAAATCAAGATTCCATTAGGAAACCTAACGGTTTCTTCTAGTTGCTCTCTTTAGTGGGAGTCCTAATACAACTAGGATTCACTAAGTGACACCACATAAGTGGGTCCACTAAATTGGGTCATGCCTCCGTAAAATATATCAACTCAGTTTTTGTGTGAGTGTATTTATGTGCAAGATGGGTGACTATGTCATCCTCATGCAAGTATCGTAGGTGTACGATTCCATAAATGGATGAAGATCTTCCCATCTAATGGAAGACTTAATATGGAATCACATTGCGAAAGGGTTATGTCCCTTGATTCTTTCTCCATTATAGGATGCTGACCTCATTTGGAGTCCCATCCATGTGGGGTGGTCGACCCCTATATTCTCTCCTTGATTATAGGGGACCGGTCATATATGGAAACTTGTTCATGTGGAGGGCCGACCCCTAAGTTCTCTTCTTTTAATGGGAGGTCGGTTATATATGGGATGGTTTTCCATACATGGTGGCCACCCCCTAGGGAATTAAAGGATAAGGGACCGGTTATATATAAGCCCCTCTCCTTTTGTGGAAACCCTAACACATAAAAGAGAGAGTGACAAAGAAAGAGAAAAAAAGGAGGATTTTGGCCACACATACACACGATGAGTCATGGTGTTTTACGGAGGAGAAGAAGAAGAGCATGCGATGAAGGAACACTCCTACAAGTCATATATCTATATAACAAGGGGCATCGATTTTGTGCTAACTAGACAAGATGGAACAAAAAAGCTGACTAGGACAAAACGAAGCAAGCTAACTAGACAAACCTCTCATGCGCATGCGATCACAGTCGTTCGCTCTCTCTTCCCCCGATCTTTCTCTCTTTTCCCCGCTCTCTCTCTCTCCCCGTCTCTTTCTCTTTCTTCCCCCGATCTCTCTCTCGCCACGTACCTCTCTCTCTTCCCCCGATCTCTCTCTCCCCTCATCTCTCTCTATCTTATTTTCTCTCTCTAGAGATGATCACAGTCGTCTGTCCCTCTCTCTTCCCCATGATCTCTCTCTTCATCTCTTTCTCTCTTCGTATCTCTCTCTTCCCCATATCTCTCTCTCTTCCTCCAATCTCTCTTTATCTCTTCGTCTCTCTCTCTGTATCTCTCTCTTCCCCTGATCTCTCTCTCGGTCTCTCTCTCTCTTTCCTATTTTCTCTCTCTAGAGATGATCATAATCGTTCGAAGTCTTCTATCTCTACCCATGCGTCCATGCAGCCGTCTGTCCCACTCTCTCTCTTCCCCACGATCTCTTTCTCTCTCCATATCTCTCTCTTCCCTCAATCTCTTTCTTCCCCCATCTCTTTCTTCCCCTGATCTCTCTTTCTCTCTCAGTCTCTCTCTCTCTTCCCCGTGATCTTGGGGTGCTGCCAAGTAAGGAAAGAAAGATCACGCGGGGTGCTGTCAGGTAAGAAAAGAGATCGCGAGGGGTTTCTCTCTTCCCATGATCTTCTCTCTCGGTCTCTTTCTCTTCCCCCGATCAATCTCTCTCTCTCTCTCTCGGTGTCTCTCTTCCCTCGATATCTCCCTCTCTCTCTCTCTGTATCTTTCTCTCTCTCTCTCTCCATATCTTTCTCGTACCCAATCCGTTGCATCTAGCCAACCAACAAGCGATCAAAATCCCATCACTTACAGCCGCTCCACTCTCTCTCAAGCATGCTAAAATAGCCGTCTAATTCGCCCCCCATCCAGTCGCCCCTCTCTTATTTCTTTCAAAATTTTGTCGCCCATATCGAGCCCCCTTTCACGACCCCACTGCAGTACCGAGGGGAGTCTTGACGCCGAAGGCGACTCGCTGTAGTGCCGACAGGTGTGTTACCACTGAAGGCGGCCCGTTGCTTTGCCAACATGTGTGTTGCTGCTGAAGGCGACCCACTGTAATGCTGACAGACAAAGGTATGCACTAGTTATTGACATAAGAAGAGGAATAAATGTTGTTTTATGTAATATCCGCCCCAAACACACAAAATATTATCCGCCTTGCTCGTGCCCGCACGAAAACTTCCCAAGAGGTTACCCATCCTAGTACTACTCTTGCCTGAGCACGCTTAACTACGGAGTTCTTACAGGATCTGTAGCGGCGCACGATTTTAAAACACGTCGTTTATTATTTGGGAGGAAAAATTATATAAGTAGCTCAAGATCTCTTTCTTTACATGCGATATGGGGCTAACTCGTGGCCTTGGATATCTTATTGCACCTCACATCATCCATATTGGCTTCACAGTCTTAGGAGTCTTGGCTATTGGATCTTGGTCGTTACAATCCACCCCCCTTAAGGGTCGCACATCCACGTATAGGGTTAGAACCCCCCCATCGTGAGGACAACTGGCTATAATACCATTTTGTAATATCTGCACCAAACACACAAGATATTATCCACTTTGTCCGTACCCGCACGAGAACTTTTCAGGTCACTCATGCTAGTACTACTCTCACCCGAGCACACTTAACTATCGAGTTCTTACGGGATTCGTAGCGGCGCACTGTTTTAAAACATGTTTTCTATGTTTAGGAGAAAAAATTATATAAGTAGCTCATGATATTCTTCTCTCCAGGCAATGTGGGGCTAACTCATGGCCTTGGACACCTCACCTCATCCATCTTGGCATCACAGCCTCAGGAGTCTTGGCTATTGGCTATTGGATCTTGATCGACACACTTTACGAGGGACTCAAGGTTCTTCTTGATCACACTTGTTTTCATCAAGGGTTCTCCACCACAAGCAATGACTTGTGAGGTGTATCCTGAATAGTCCTTAGATTGTTTGCATGATATTCATTTTAAAAGTCTCATTGTTCATCTTCTAGTTTGTGATATTGCATACCACCTGATATGTTGTATAATTATAAATCACGCAAATCGCTTCCGCTGCGCGCTCCAATCCTTTATATAAGGGTTTCATTTCTTTTTTGGACCCCCCCAACAGAGGTCCAAGCTTGCTCGTTGGAATGGTTTGGGGCTCCACGGGCTTTGTCATTGCACTTTGGCCTTCAGTAGAAGGTCTCTCAATAGGTTTTCATCCTTTCTTGTATGTGTTATTTTCCTTCCATGTCATTATTTTTCAGCTGGCTGAAATTTTGGGGTGAGGGGGGTAATTGTTCTCATAAAAATCAAAAGAGATACAAGCCTTGCATCAATAAGTGGACCTTTTGAATGGATAAAAGGACCCCCCTTTTCATCCTTGCCTTCTACCTCACTAGGCAGAGGATCATCAATGTCCACTTCTACACAAATTCTTGCATAGTTTGTCATTTCCTTTGATGTTGTGGTTTGGCTAAACCTGCAGCAGCTGGGTTGGTTAAGACACCACAACAAATAGTTGGTGGGAAGGAGATGGCTTAGAACCAGTTTCTGCATTCCTTGCCATAACAGTGACATGTAAGATTGGTTGGGGCATTACAACAAACACCCTCTATACCCTGGGCTAGGTTGCCCAGACTCAGCTACCCCCCTAACTTTAGCTATTTGATCTCCTATGAAAGCTTCACCACTGAACCCAGCATGCAAGGGGGTGAAATCCGCCTGAATTAATAAACGACCATCAGATGGAGCTTTCCTTCTTGACCCCATTGGAATGGATCTCCCTGCACGGACCAAAACAGAGGGAGATGGGTTTGAAGTCATTCCATCTCCTGTTCCTCTGCAGCTAAAGTGAGCTCTTCCCCCATGCCCCCCTCGAGCACCACCTCTAGCCCATAAGGAACTGGAACGAGTACAACTCTTAAAATTCCCAATCACTAACAGGGTACTTTAGTGCTCTCACATGATCTCTAAAGTATTTTTCTCTTTTATATGCTTTGCTTTTAGTCGAAGCACATAGGAGCATGCATTTGAACATTTCCTTAGCTTTCAAATGTATTTGTCATCTAGTCCATGAACTTTGATTCTACGGTCACCGGTCATACGTGATCATCGGCAGAGGCCACTGGCGGCGATCATTGGAGAAAGTCGACCCCCCCTCCCCCCCCCCCCCTCTCACCATCATTGGAGGAGGGTGTCGGTTACAACGCGATCATTGGAGACTATCGTCATCGGAGTTCACTGGTCGCCAACAGTGACCGCCAGTCATTAGAGATGGTCACCGATCTGACTTTGAAATCCCACCTATTTTGGTGGAACTTAAAAATGAGTAAGTTTATATATAAGGTGTTACAATTCCCGTGCCCCCTCAAAACCGGTGACGAGAGGGAGGGGGAAATAGTATATAAAGATGTGAAATTCACACCCCTTTACTGATGTGGGACTATTCTCAACACCCACCCTCCCGCCCGCAGAACGCCTCTTGATCGGAGAGAGGGACAAAATCTCGATTGGAGGTCGAAAGAGGGTGCGTCGGGACCACATAGAGGGGAGATGAGGTGGGACCTAACTCTGATACCATGTTACAATTTCCATACCCCCTCAAAACTAGTGATGAGAGGGAGGGGACACCAATATATAAATATGTGAAACTCTCACCCCTTTACCGATGTGGGACTATTCTCAACATAAGAAAATGAAGATTTAAAATGAGTCACCGCTAATAAGGGATTTGAAGTGAGGCTCTTAAAACCCCCAACCACTATAATGTTAAAAATTGCTACATTGATTTGAAAGAAATGTACAAAACTAACATGGGTGATGAGACAACAAAAACTTTAATAATATCATAATAATTCATGTATATTCATTGAACAAATTATGAGGATTTCATTCATAAAATACCTAAATTGTAAATACAAGAGTTATAAAAGAATTAAAAATCACCTCGTTAGGGCACACCTACTTTACAATCCTATTTCCCAAATTTCATGCATAGCCATGCCACTCTTCGGTACCGTACCGAGATTCATAAGGGCCATCCGATGGCTATATGGTGGATCTCAGGCATACACCAAGGGTTCATCCCATGCATGGGGCCTAAAATAATGCCCCCACCATTACGAACGCATGAATGGATGAACGAGATGGGCTTGGAATGGTACCAAAATTTTCAATTTAGTACTACAGTGAAACCCGCATTGCATTTATCTCGGTAAAATTAGTTGATGTCTCTATGATCCTCTCATCTATATTTGTTGAGGAGAGGATCATAGTGACAATACATCACTTGTTACTGCATCGAACCAAGCAAACATCAGCGAAATTGCGAAAAGAGATTTCCTGCTTAAATTGCCTTGCAGGAAAGCCATCACAACACGGGCAAAGAGAAAACAGGGGATCAAACCTACAACCCTCCGAAGATAGGTGCGGACGTCTTACCCCCGAGATGCAACCATAGGTGCACACTCTCAGCTATGGTTCCATCGATCGGCTTTGGTCGATGGGCCCGATGCGCACCACAACCGCCTACCATCTATGGCTCTGATGTGTGCCGGGCCCACCGACCAGGCCTACGGACTAGAGGAGATATGAACTCCTCTAGCAAAAAATCTGTACCCAAAAAAAAAAAAAAAACTTTCTAACAAAAATACCCTAACCCTAACTAGCCCTAGCCTTTGAAGCCTCGTACTAGGCCAGTGGAATTTGGGCCGGGCTATAGTGACCAATGACAAGGACAGACCAGGCCGGTCTGGACCCGGTTCATGACTCCACCATCCCAGCAGGATTTCATGGCGTAAAAGATTCAACCAAGATTTACAGGGCGAGTGGAGTGGGCCCGCGCGGGAGGGGGGAGGGCGGTTGTGGAGGAAAAATACAAGAATTTATTACGAGAAGAGAGAGACAGAGAGAGAGAGCAACGTAACAAAAACCCAGCGGTCTAGAGAGAGGAGAGAGAGGAGAGAGAGAAGAGAGAGAGAGAGAAGGAAGAGAGAGACCACGCGGCGAAGCGGACGGTTGACAACCGGGGCAGAGGATTGAATGATTCATTGCCCCACCCCCACCAGCGTCCTTCGGCCTTCCTTTCACTGGGCTGTCGCTTCTTCGATTCTCCCCGTCCACCAAGCTTAAAACCCAGCTCGGACTTTCCAATCCGCAGGGCGAGCCGATCCCTGTGCCCCCCCCCCTCCCCCCCCCCCCCCCAAGTGACCGACTTTCCTCTCGATTCCTTCTGATCGGTATCTGGGTCCTCTTTGTTTCTCTCTCTCTCTCTAAGATTCCTGAGGTTTTTGGGTGCGGTTCAGTGAATTATACGGTGAGGGAGGGGGCATTAATGAGCAGGGGATAGAGATTTCTAAAGTTGGAAGGAGGGTGTGTGTGTGGATGGTCTCGATCCCCTGCTATATAAATGGTAGGGGGCAATCATGGGATGACCCAGGATCTTTCGGGCTCTACTCCCGTCCCTCCTCTTCTTTTTAGCTTCCTACATAGAGTCTAGAGAGAGAAGAGAGTCTTTATAGAGAGAGAGAGAGCCTCTTTCATCTGCTTCTCTTCTCGCCCTTGTTCTTCTTCAGTTGGGTTCTTTCCTTGTTTCGTGCAGTGATGGGTTGTTCATGGTTGTGCTTGTGAATGAAAGATAGCGTTAGGGAGAGGGACGAGAGGGGAAAAGGGCACCCAAGGAGTAGAAGAAGGATGGATGCTGCTAGATGGCGATCTCACTCCAATCTCCAGAGCTTCCTTCACGGCACCACCCCGTGGGTGCCCTCCCACTCTCTCCCCAAGGTGATCTCCACATCCCCACCTCTCTGATTTCCAAGAGGAGATTGATTTGTTCTATTTCTGGGTTTTTTTTTTTTTTGCCCAAATTTATCTGATCATACTTGTTATTCTTTTGGTTCTGTTTTTTTTTTCGGCAGAAATCAATCCATTTCCGCAGAAATCTATCCATTTCCATCCATTTTCGGTTGTTCTTTTGAGTGGAAATAAAAAAAAAAGAGTGGAAATGAAACAATTTCCCTTCAAACAGGGGAAATGGTGCCCGACCTATTTAGAGAGGAAATATTTTTTTTTTTTGGAAATAGAAAGTAAATGATATGAACGGAAAGTTAAGTGAGTGAATGTAAATGAGATCTCAGTGGAAATGAAAGTCAATGGGGAAAACATTTTCATTTGCATTCAAGCCTTCAATTTTCTTTTCTTTTTTCTTCCCTATTCAGTTTTTTAGATTTTGTGTGGCTTTGAACACATTGGCCTACTTTGGAACTAAATCAGCAAGATCCTCTTCCTTTGTTTGGAAATATTAAAAGGTTTTTAGATATGGATAGACATGGATTTGGATTAAAAAAAAAGGTTCAAAAATTTTCAGTTCGTAATTGAGTTAATGACTATGATCTTTGAGTGTCGCGAGACTTGGCTTGGATTTGCAATTTCCTTTTTGGTGATATTTTTTGACAATTACGAGAGGGTTGTAAGTTAGATCATGTGGATGCAGACTTGCTTTCGGGATTTGAACAGCCTCTGGCAGCCGAGCGACAATGACATGGTGGAGTACTTCACCCTTGGAGACCTCTGGGATGAGTATTACGAGTGGAGCGTCTGTGGTGCTGGTGTTCCAATCCTCCTCAATAGCGGAGAGACGGTTGTCCAGTACTATGTGCCCTACCTGTCCGCCATTCAGATATACACGAGCAAATCCCTTACTGCTTCTAGGTCTGATCAAACTACCCCAATTGAATTGACCTTTTAAGGTGGTGCACATTTTTTGGTAAGCCAAGACTTAGCTGCAATTTGATGTTGTTGATATAGGAATGTGGGAGAAGACAGTGAGAGTGATTCTTGGAGTGACGACAGTGAGAGTGAGAAGCTCTCTAAATCATGGGATGGCGCCTCAGACGACTCAGCCTGTGACCACGATGCTTCGTGGCCAACAAGGGACCGCATCGGTCAGTTATACATGCAGTATATTGAGCGCTGTCCGCCTAATGCAAGAGTACCACTCGTGAACAAGGTATATAAGATGCCTTAAGGTTGTCTTTTTTATTTAATTCTAGGACATGTCATGTTCTTGACAACTCTTGAACTAAAAGATGCTAAGGATTTACATTTCAATATTCCCCTTATATGTTTAAGCTGTTTGTTAATTAGGTATATGAACTAGCTAAAAATTATCCGGGTTTGACATCCTTTAAGAGCGCTGATCTTTCGCCTGCTAGTTGGATGTCCGTTGCCTGGTACGACCCTCTATTCAAGAATCATCATTTATCATTTGGCAGTTTAAGAACCATTATTGGGGTTCTAGAAAATATAATGGACATAGAAAGGAAATCAAGACCAATGAAGTATTGATCAATGATGATTTATGTGCAAGTTGCGTTTCAAGTTTATCTGTTGCCTTTGAGTGATTATTTTTATCTATATGAATTGCTAAGAGTATGTTGCGATGCTAAATTCAGAAGGGATTTGATCAATTAAAGAATCTAGGCTTCCTATTGTAGTATTTTTCTTCTCAAGGAAGTGGATGAATCCGGAAGCTTATTTGGTTACTTATTTGATTTTCCCCCCCTGTCAATTAGGTATCCTATTTATCATATTCCAACTCGGAGAAATGTGAGAGATTTGGCCGCCTGCTTCCTGACTTACCATACTATCTCCTCGTCTTTCCAAGGTAAGCGTGCATGTTGTAGGGAGTGAGATATTATAAGTTTTCAGCCATGCGTTTGTGTTTCTTCCTACTTTATGATATTTTTGTTTACTCAAGGATGCTATATGCTATCAATATTTGGTGGATCACGTGTCGAATTCAAACAATCCCTTTATTTTACATCAGAAACAGCTATGTTGTATTCTATGTGACATAAGGTTTGGAATCATTGCATGATCGATCAGATCATGTAAGGCACTAAGGCATTAATCCGACAATGATACAAACGGAACCTGCGTGACTCAACGTAGACAAACAATTTCATGCACATCGGTAGTATTTATAGAATACCCTTTGGTGTTGATGAGATATGCAAGAAATTTCTCCTGATCCTTCCATATTTTTTCATTGAATGTTTTATTTCTTTTTTTTTTGTGCTTAATTTTCATCATATTTATGGTTGTCAACTTAATTTCAGCCCAATTGATTGGTTTGTAGGATATTGAGTACACATCTTTAGTATTCTTTTGCATTTGCATTCATGATAATGATTCTTGTTTTTTTCGTGGCATTGACATTGTGAAATCCTTCTCAGATTCTTTAGTAATTGAGCCATTACTTAGTATCAGTGTAGTCAATGCAACGTCTAGGTGTTTTGGCCTATAAAAATGTTCTGTGCATATTCTAAGCAGTCCTATGAAGTAGAAACATTTGGTTTTGGCTGTTTTGTTTTGGTTCCCAGCTAGTCGACATCATGTTTGAAACCGAAAATTTTCATTTGTCTCATTAATTCGTCTTATGGTGTTGTGTGAGGAGTGAGTTAAAATTTTTGTTTGATTGTTCTAAACATATGTACCTCCTTCCAGAAAGGAATTTTTGGTCTATCTTAGGATATTGCTTCTCTCTGTGCAATGCATGGTGCCTTTCTGGCCCTTCACCGGCACATGTATTTGATATACTTTAAGCCTTGCTATACTAAAAGAAAGAAATGCGTAGGTACTAGACATGTGATAAGTTATACATTGAAGTATCTGTGCATAGGCTTATGTATTTGCCTATTTGGCATCAATTTGAATTTATTCAAGCATTATATGCTTATCAAGTGGCATTTTAGTTACCATCGGGACCAAGCATGTAACTATGAAGTTGTAAATTATAATTACAACATGGTATAACAGAGCTTTGATTCATTTTTTTTATTGAAAGCAAATTCTACCCTAACTTCAAGTCCTTTTAATTTTGCATCTTTGTTCAAGCTTCCAAAAAGCATTCCCTCAATGGATCCTTGCACATGACTTTCAGTTAAAACTCTACAGTTGGCATCCTGGCATCCTGCAATTAACATTTTATTAGGAGTTTATAAATTAAATCAGCCCTCAAAGGATCCTTGAACATAACAATTGTTTCTTTCTATGTTTGTAATTGATTGCCATCATAGTTTTGAATTCCTTTGTGGATGGCATTGCTGAAACCTATTAAGCTTGTTCTTTTTTTGGGACTTGCGACTACCAGGAATTCGGCCCATTCCCATAATCTTTCCATTAGACCACCAGTCACCATGGGATTTATAGACCTTCCCAAACCTGCTTTTGTATACAAGTACATGCTTTCACTGTGAGGATGGGGAGTTTGTTGAAACGTGAAATTTCATGGTGAAAAGCATGTACCTGTATACAAAAGCGGGTGTGGGAAGGTCTATAAATCCCATGGTGAATGGTGGTCTGATGGAAAGATTATGGGAATGAGCCCAATTCCTGGGAGTTGCAGGTCCCAGGAAAAGAACACAGCCTCACAGGAGCTAGGATGCCATCTTATTTTGGCTTTTTACATGGGGAAATCTACAAAGGCACAAATATGGTTTATCCTATTGTTCCATAGATCCCAAACAAAGTTCTCTTAAACGATACTAAATATTTGTCCCAAGTCCCAACTCTTGCATTCAGATAGGAATACCTGTTCCGCTCCCATGACGTGTACTAGTACGCTTTTTTGTGTTCTATTTCGTATCAAATTTTATATGTATATGCCCTATCATAGCATATGAGGAGTGTTCCATTCAACTGCAAGAATGTAGTGTGAGGATACGATGATTAATAATGCCAAATTCATTTCTGCATCTTTGGTTCTTTATATACTTTTATGTAGGTATACATATACCACAAGTTTGACACTTAGTGTCAGCCTTGAAATTCTGCGAGCGAGGGGTCCAACGAAATTTCAAGCCTCGCTCGTTTTATAGTTGGCAAAAACTACCTTTATAAGAGACATGGATGTGTTAGGGTCATCGGGCTTGTCGTGGGCTTCGAAACGTGCCCAATATCACCAAAATTGAGTTAGCATGTCTCAAGATACGGGTGGTAATGCTTATCAGGTTTGTTTGAGTCACGGGTCCTGTTCATATGTCATGTGGGTTTAAGTCAATGGATCCAGGGACTTAAGTCGAAGGGGTCTGGGCTTAAATTAAATAGTTATTGTTTCACAACTCAAATGAATCTAAAATAACTTAAGGGGTTAAAAGGTGGGGGGCCTTGTATTTAAATCAGATAGCTAGTATGGGCTAATGGGTCCCTAGAAGATGCTTTTAGCCAACTAACTTTAAGCAAAAGGGCAAGAGGGGGTTGACATGTTTGCAGATTGGGGCTTGGGTTTTAGCAAAGGAATGAGAGAAGCGGTTAAGTGGGTTTAGGTTTTCGTAGGTGGGGAATCAAAGGGTATGCGATTAAGTACGGCCAGGGCGAAAATGGCGGGGGTTGCAGACTTGCAGATCAACAAGCAACGACAGAGCAAGGCACAAACACATCAGCATTCTCTTCTTGTCTCCTTTTTCCCCCTATGTAATGGATGGGGTAAATGGTGGTAGTGTGCCGCGAGGATCAGGGCTTGTGATTGTTAGGTGAGGGTTCAAATGAAGGTTTAAGGTTTTGATCTCTAGTTTTAGATTGAAGGGAAGGATGGTGGTCGATGTGGTTGATTGATGTGATGGTGTCCAACGGCTTTGGTTCGCAGAAAGATTTATTTCTTTTAATGATTCTTTTCTTCCCCCTTTGGCTTCTTTTTTTCTTTATCTGGGAAACCTCCAAATCATAATTTTTTTAGCCATCAATCACATATCAACTAGTTGCAAGAGGTGGCCTTGGCGCCTTTAATGACCTAGAAAACCTAAAGGATGACTTCTCCAAATTGTAACGTGAACTCTTAATTCAATCCAAACTCTTAACCACGTCCAACTATAGTAAGACCATTTTCACCAACCATTGATTGACTGATTGAGTCCCACCAGTAGATGAACTAACTGAAGGTACCTGATTTGTTAGCAAATGAAATGGAAGATGTGTAGTTCTAATGGACTGAAACAAGGCAATCTAATAATTAATTACAAAAACTAATAAAAATTTAAATCCAAAAATAATAAATTGCAACACATGCAACAAGATCTGCATAGAGGGTCCACTTCGATAGGCTTGCGTGCACGGATTCTGCTTTGCATCGTATGCTCATGCTATGCATTTATTTTTCTCAAGGTTGATGGAGTAGTGCAAGTAGTGGTAGTCCACCCATTTTCACCACCACACCATGGTATCTTCAAACTGGACGAATTCAATTATGCATCATGACTCTTTCCCAGTCTAGGGTTTTTGCATTCTTCTTGTGAGAGTAGCTCTAAGTTTTCGTTGATGCTTTTTCGTGCTTGCATTCATATAAGCAACCAAGCAGCAATCCACCCTGTTAGTGATAGTGTATAGTTGAGATACATATACCCGTAGATAGCCTGTATAGGATCCCCTTTTGTTCTTTTCTTGTATCTTTCATATATATTTGGCCCTTGGCCTAATAAGATGGCCTCAATCCATTCTCCCAAAACCTAGCCTCTCTCTCTCTCTTCCTCTCTCTCTCACCATGCTAGGTGATCATCGTCTCATAGTATCAGAGCCATCTTCTCCTCCGGCGTGAGCTCGGATTCTCCTCCTCCGGCGTCAGCTTCGGCGGGCGTCAGCTCCGGCGTGAGATCCGGACCGGATCTTCGTCCTCCTGCGTCAGCTCCGGCGTGAGATCCGGCCTCCGCTGCGATCAGATCTGGTAACTCCGGCGTGAGATCCGGCCTCCCCTGCGACCAGATCTGGTAACTGCGACCAGATCTTCCTCCTCCGGCGTGAGATCCGGACCGGATCTTCCTCCTCCTGCGTCAGCTCTGGCGGGCGTCAGCTCCGGCGTGAGATCCGGCCTCCGCTGCGATCAGATCTGGTAACTCCGGCGTGAGATCCGGTCTCCCCTGCGACCAGATCTGGTAACTGCGACCAGATCTTCCTCCTTCGGCGTCAGCTCCGGCGGGCGTCAGCTCCGGCGTGAGCTCCGGCCTCCCCTGCGACCAGATCTGGTAACTCCGGCGTGAGATCCGGCCTCCCCTGCGACTAGATCTGGCCTGCCCTTCGACCTAAACCTCTAGATCTGAGCGACGACCGGCGGATCTGTTTCGTCCCCTGCCTCTGGCCAGATCCGACCTCCGACCTCCAGATCCGGCCTCCGATCTGCACCAGATCTGACCGGATCCGGCCTCCGACCTCCAGATCCGACCTCCTATCTGCACCAGATCCGACCGGATCCTCCTTCTGCGTCAGCTCCGGCCTCCGACCTCCAGATCCAACCAGAGATCCGACCGGATCCTTCCCGGCATCGGATCTTCCTCCTCCGTCGAACTCTCCCTTCTACGTGAGCTCCTCCCCTTCTACAGATCCTGCATTTGCTGGTGGTGATAGTGTATAGTTGAATACATATACCCGTAGATAGCTTGTATAGGATCCCCTTTTGTTCTTTTCTTGTATCTTTCATATATATTTGGCCCTTGGCCTAATGAGATGGCCTCAATCCATTCTCCCAAAACCTAGCCTCTCGCTCTCTCTCCCTCTCTCTCTCACCATGCTAGGTGATCATCGTCTCACACCCGTACCTCTTTATTGTTGAGGATTTTTCGGCCGAAAGTGATTCAGGAGCCGTCTTCATGCCGAAGATCGAATTAGGGTGGTGTCCAATTCATGGCTTGATTTGATTTATCCAGAGCCTTCTTTGAGGGGAGACCGTACTGTGGATTCAGCTCGTGGACCGATACCTCTTAGTGTGCACTTGAACATTCGCCCAGGATTGTGGTGTGCCAAGATCCTCGGTCCCTTGGGGGGAACTGCCGGATCAGGGTGCACCTGGTTGGTCAAGTTGTTGCGAGACTTGTACTTACGTCTGATACTCTAGTGCGATCAAATTGTACAAAGCCCGGTGGAGGAGGGATCTTTAGAAGCACATAAAAATATCTTGTGCACGTTGGTTTGATCATCATTGATTGAAATTGTAGTGTCAGAGAGGTCAACCCATTGGAATCTTGAGATACGAATCTAGCTTGAAAGATCAACGCAAACTGTGTAGCTAATTCTTGAGCTTTAATCTCATATTCTAAAGTGATGGGAATAGGCCTTGTGATAAATTGCCAAAGGATTTTTAGATCAACATATACTCTCCTCTCCTCCCTCCCACCCCCTCATCCTCCCTCTCCTCTCCTCTCCTCTCCTCTCCTCCCTTCTTCCGCTTTCTCTCTCCCCCCCTCATCTGTAGGTCCTATTCTCTGATCCATCGTGTGAATCGTATGATCCCAGATTCCTAACATCGACTCAATGTCAAGTTGGCATCTCTTCTTTTCATTCAGCTTCTGTTGCCCTTGTACATTCGTGATTATATTCAAGATAACATTGTATTATATGTTTCTTCATAGTATGATGAAATGGGTGTCACAAAGTAAAACTCGAAGCTGCATATCTGGAAATTGATCCATAGCTAATCGCTTGTAATCTCCTGCTATTCAATCTGTTATAATTTCGAACCCACAACCTCGTCACCGGATAGGCATTTATTGTATACATGTCATGTGGGTTTACATGATGTTTCTTGTTCTAATTCATGCATTCAAAATTCTGACACACTTCTCTGGCTGTGGCCTTCTTTCAGATTATACACCGGGGGATGAGGAGAAACACTTGTGCTGTGCTGAAGCCGGAAAAGACGGGAGGAGGCCTAAGGGAGCGAGCAACCGCATCCCGCTTCTTCCACTCGGCCTCGCCTCCTACAAAATGCAGGGGAAACTGTGGGCAAACCCCGAAACCGAAGATCAAGAAACAATCGTCAGGCTCTACAGCGCTGCTGACTCCTGGTTGAAGCAGCTCAGAGTCCAACACCATGACTTCAACTTCTTCCTCGCTCACCCCATGTGAATAGGTGGCTGGCCTCCATTTTGTCGAGAGCCCCCCTAACACCATGGCGATGCCACGCCGGAGTTTGGTGAACTCCAAGGTGCTGGTCCGGCGGGAAAACGTGATAGTGAGCAGAGCTCAAAGGGCGTGGGTGCCCTTCTTTCATATCTGCAGTGTTTCTTGTAATATAGGCTTGGAAACTACCATGTCTGGTGCTTCATTGGTGAGTGTTCAGTGTGGAAGTTTAACTCTTTAACCTTTTTGGAATTTGTGCCGTGATTGGACTTACAACAGTTTGACTTGAAATTCATGCCGTGATTGGACTTACAATTTATGCCACAGAGATAGGATCCAATCCCCCAAATTAAATCTCTGACTTTACCGGGACTTCGATGTTTTTTTTGGGGGGCTAATGTGTGAGCGGTCAGGAATGTGTGAGTGGTCCCTGACAACGTATTGTTTTGGCGAACAAGATCCGCATAAGATCCCTTTACCCTAAGGTTCCCGATTTTCTTCAGAAATCTGAAGGTACTCTCACCTGCTATCCTTTTCCCACATCTCTCTAGCGCAAGCAGCGAGTGGTGGGAGAGGGGCATATGCGGCAGAGGTGGCGGTAGCGGTGGCAGGAGCGTGCGCGAACTCAAGTTGTAGCTGCTTGTCGTTGCCTCAGCAGTGGCGAGCATCGGAGACAAAAAGGAACGGGTGACTTAGGGGTTCGGTTAGGTTTAGGATTCCTAGGTCTAGGATTCATCCCGTGGCCTATAGATCTTAGGTTTGGGGTTAGGTTTAGGTTCGATTCGGCGGCGGTGAGCAGTGTAGACGAGCAGCTCCGACGGCTAAGATTTGGTTAGGTTCAATGAAAGTGATGGCATTCAAGTGAAAATTTAAAATGCTGTTGTGGATGACATTTTCGTCCTTCAGCTAAAATGATCCTATGTCGGTGATCGCTCACTAACTCCCCCTTCTTCTTTTTTTGCCTCGAGGGGGGTGTTTTTGGTTGCATGAGCTTAAATTGCGTAATAAAAATACTGGTTTTCCTATCCGCCAACTAATCTTTTGTTCTACGGCCGCCCCGCCTCTTGCCATATTGCGCTTGTTTGGCTTTCAACACTGATACTAATACTAGAGAGTTTGGCGCTAGGTTGACGGCTGGACAGAACTCTTTTATCAATCATCGTCTGGGTGAAGAACAATACTTTATTGCCCGCGTAGGTTGGGAACTTCCTACCCCATATGATGTGGCAGCAAAGGATTGGTGGAGATACAATGGAGGCTTTTGAAAACAAAAAAAATGTAGGGGTTATTTGTCTAAGGCCCCTCTAACTCATCCTGTAGTTTGATAAACCTCTCTAACTGTTTTGCAGTGCATGAAGTCCCTCCCTCCCTATTTTTTTTTAACTGACCATCTTGCCCCTCCAACTATCCCTTAGAACTGATGTATGCTTTTTTTTACAACAAATTAGGTATAGGTCCTTAACTATTTTGCAATATTAGCCGTAGGACACCATAATTTGCTATATTAGCTAAGGTCCCTACAAGTATGCACTTGTCTTCAGAAAGAGTATATATTCATCTTTAGAAAGAGTATATTCGTCGTGAGTGAGTTGAGTTATCTTTTGAAATTAACGTGTTTTGCAACTAAACATCATCTCTTAAAAAAGACTTATGTCAACTTTTTTTTATGCATTATGTACAATGAAATCTCCAATAGTAGATCTAAAACATTGTAGCTGCTACAATAATTTCACTGTATCAGTAATATTTTGGAGTATGAATTCGGTGGCTACGGTGAAATCATTGTAGTTGCTACAATGATTTCACTATAACAATAATATTCCAGGGTATAAATTCGGTTGCTACAGCGTAATCATTGTAGCTACTACAATGATCTTACTACAGCAACCGAATTTATATTCCATATACATCTGAATTTATACTCAATTACACCGAATTGAAATCACTGTAGTTATAGATCATGGAGTATAAATTTGGGTTGGCTGATTATAAATTCAAAAATATCAATTTGGTCTATTGGAGTATAAATTTAGGGGTATTTCAGTCATTTGTTAGAGGTTAAATAAGTCAATAGAGATTTAATATAAAAGTGTTTTTTCGGACTGAGTCTTCCCTCAAACCAAAACATTGTCGGGATTAATGCTTAAATGCATCTTCCATAAAGAACTTTTTACCAAGTCCCCTAAAAATGTAACAATATAAAGGAAAATATATTGATCCTCATAATAAGATTTTTTTTATATTATTTGAAGTCCTACACCTATATGTCTACACTAATTTTTTGCTACAACATGGGGGCATGAGGTTCTTGCCCTAGGTGGAGTGGCGAAATATTGTTCTTGATGGAATAGAACAATACTTGACTCCCACCGCGGTTGAAGCAGAGTCTTAACCGCTGAGGTGTCATGCAAGGATAGGGCCAAACAAAACCTTTTAGAGCATTTCCTATGAATTCCAAGAGCAACTCCCTATTATAGGGTTCCATATGGGCTTTTCAACAAAATAGGGAGTCAATTTTTGAGATTATCTCCAAGGGACTCCGCAAGCCATTAGCTATTCTATATATTTTTATTTTTTTTACAAATTCCAGATTTTAAAAAATCTATTAGTATTTTTTTAAAAACCTCTACATACTTTTCAACGTACGTTCATAGGGATACAAAAGGTGCTTCGCTCGTCAGAAGTGACAAGCAGATTAGTTAGTCGTTAAAGAAAGAAGCATTGACGGAGTCGATTGGAGGTGGGGCTTTCTCCTCTCGCTCGCCACTTCCAGTGAAGGATTCAAGGAGCGGATGGTGAGTCCCTTGGGACATGTTTGTATTCAAAATAGATAAGATCTAGCAAAGTAAATCGATAAAATGATAGAACAGAAAAAAATAATTACAAGCAACACCTTATCTCATGTAGTTGTTTGTATTCCGTAGTAAAGTCAATTACAATTTTATTTTACTTTATTAAAATCAGTTTGTTTCCACCAGTAAAGTAAAACATGGTCGGGGTTAGAAGGTCCCATGTTCTCCTTGTTCTTATGGGTCCGATCATCGGTCCACACATGCAGTGTTGTGGTGGATCCACTCAGGGTGTCTAGGAGAGAGAGAGAGAGAGAGAGAGAGAGAGCAAATTTTAAGGAAAAAAAAGGAGGAACATAACAATGTATCTGTTAGTGATTAGTAAGAGGAATCTTTTACTTGGAAAACTCAAGTAATTCAAAACAGCTTCTACTTAATGACTTATAACTGTTTATGATTTATTTTAGTGTTATTTTGACTTTACCCTCCAAATTTTACCTTGAATTAGACTTTATCCCACATCTTTTTTTTAATTAGACTTTACCCCCCAAAACTAACTGTTCCATCAGCTCACCCCCCAAAACTTTATTTCTTTTCCGTCAGCTCACCTTTCTCCTAGATGGTGAGTTGACGGAACAGTTAGTTTTGGGAGGTAAGTCTAATTAATGAAAATATGGGGGATAAAGTATAATTCAAGGCAAAAATTTGGGGGGCAATGTCAAAATAACCCTTTATTTTACTGTATCAAATATAAATATAAATAAAAAAAAGTAAAAATTCGGTAAGAGTTATTTTACGAGATCTTATTTTGACCGAATACAAACATGCCCATATGAACCCGTACCTCCTTTAATACATATGATGGGGGCCACATAAATAAAGAAATAATTAATTCTTTTTATCTTTCTTTATTAACTTGTAGCGGAATATGGACCTATCACGGCGTGACACATCACTGGTAATGCTTCATCCACGCTTGGGAGCAAGTATTGTCCAATGGAATAAGACTTGGGTGAGAGAATTCAAAATTAGACCTAAAGGAGTTTGATATTTTTTTTTGAGGGGGGTTTAAGAAATTAAGAGAGAGAGAGAGAGAGAGAGAGAGAGAGAGAGAGAGAGAGGGAGAGAGAGAGAGAGAGAGAGAGAGAGAGAGAGGCTCTCTAGCATGCTATTGAGATCTAGAGAGAGAGAGAGAGAGAGAGAGAGAGAGAGAGGGGGGGGGGGGGGGGGGGGGGGGGCAGGCTTCTCTCAACTTTTTTTCCTTTTAAGATGTCACCCTCCTTCCAATGGGAAATATTTACTTTACTCTATCAAGAGTACAGGTATATCTATCTATTTCCTATTAATCCTCTTTGGGAATTCCATCCAAGTCCCTATCCATCAGCACATCAAATGTGACAGATGCTGTAATTGGATATAATGTGCTGATAAAGCTTTTGTGGTGAGGAAGCAATTCCAATGTTTGAAGAAAAAAAAAAAGCAATTCCAACCTCAATGGTACAAGCATCACTCATAAAAAGGGAATTAGAGAATTTCCAAAGGGGAAATAATTCCAACCTCATGCTCTCCCCATTTAAGGTGAATTATTGTGAGCATCTGACTTTTTGGCCATTATTGTAGATAACTTTGAGATACCTAACACCCTACTGATAGCTCAATTGGTGTTGCATCTCATTTTAAACTTTATTCTTCTACAAAGAAGATAACTCCGAATATGTAGTAGAATTCGATGGAGATTGGATAGAACATATTTGTCGTTATGGGAGCGGATGCTGCACATGTGAGGAAGTTGATGTGCGCGAGGGGAGATGCCGAGGCATAATCCTTTCGCTCCTTGCTCTAGTTCTCTACCTGGATCCTCGAAGATGATGGGACGGCTCTAAGAGAGAGAATGACGTTAGGGTTGGAGAGGAGAACGTAGCACATCCGAGTATTTATAAAGCCGAGCACCTAATTAAAACCCATCAAAGGGATTAGGGCTAATCGGTTTAACCAACTCAAGCTCTACACATGTAGGCTCACTCAGTCCTCACTCTAACTAAACTGCACCATGTGCTGTAGACGTGACTTGAGACAGTCTTATGCAGCCAAAACATGATCGCACTAGATCAGATATGCGACACCGGTCAATCCTTGAAAACGGTGTACATAACCTATGTGATCCATGTAAGCCTGCTTTTTGGGATAAATTCTAACAATCTCCCAGTTGGTCCAAATTGGTCATATTGGATATAGGTTGTAACGACCTTTTTTTTTATTTTATTATTATTATTATTATTATTATTATTACTTTAAGGTGGCGTGACTGTCGGATCTCGCACAGTTCGCGTGCCGGCGCGTCTCGATGGGAGTCGAGGTCGAGTGAGGCGCGGCACGGCAAAAAAAAAAAAAAAAAAAAAAAAAAAAAAAAAAAAAAAAAAAAAAAAAAACTAAACCCACTAACCCGACCCCACCCCACTACCCTAACCCACTACCCAGCCCAACCCGTGAACCCCACTCACTCTCTCTCTCTCTCTCTCTCTTTCTCTCTTTCCCTCTCTTTCTCTCTCTCTCTGTTCCTCTTCTCACCGAGATCTCTCCCCCTCGGATCCCATCTCTCCCTCTCCCCCTCGGATCCCATCTCTCCCTCACCCGACCCTCTCTCCCTCCAAACCCGACGCCGCCGATCCGACCCGGCCCTCCAAACCCGACGCCGCCCTCCCCATCCCGTCGCCCCCCTCTCACGTCACCTCCCCCATCCCCTGCGCCCTGCTCTTCCCTCGCCGTCCCACCCCTGCGCCGCTGCTCTCCCCGTCCTCTGCTGCACTCCCCTCACCTCCCCCTCATCTTCCCTGCAAACCCCTTCCCCCTCTGTACCCAGCCCTTTTCCCCATTTTAAAACCCAAACCCAGCCCGATCTTCTCACCCTTCTCCGATTCCTCTCTTCCCCCTCTGATCTCTCTCTCCCTCTTTCTTTCTCTCTCCCTTGATTCCCCTCCTTCCCGTGCGGTTTGCACGCTACAACCGGTGCCGGAGAAGGCCGACCGGCCTGAGAGGAGCAGAAGCCGGCGCCGAGGAGAAGCCGCCGGAGGAAGAACCGCAACCGACAACCCCCTGCACCTGGTCAGCTCCCCCTCCTCCCCATGTCTTTTTCCTTGTGTTGCGAAACAGATCAGCCCCCTTCCTCTGTTCCCTTTTTCTTCTTTCTTTTTGTGTGTGAATTTGGCCGACCCCAGTCCCGGTGGGCTTCGCCCTGTTGCAACCATAGTTGCCGACGATTTGGCTACCGGTGGTCAGGCACCCGATGGCCGGCGGCTGTATAGCCGGCAAGACCCGACCAACTCCTGTCTTTTACCCCTTTGAAGCGGCCATGGATGCCGGCCATGTTGCCGGTGGCTATGCAACCGACAAGGGCCGACCCAGCGTCGGCTTTTCCTTTTTCCTTGTATCGTGCCGTGATGGCGGTCGGTAGCTTGACTACCGACGGCTAGGCAACACGTAGCACCCGACTGCCCTCGACTTGGCATCACCTCGCATAGCCTTTTTCACACAAGACCCACCTTCAACACCTAAGCCGATCGTAATCGGCATTGCCGATGTTACCATCGACCGACGAGGTTACGACCGTTTTGTCGGAATAGCGCCATTGAACCCTAAAAGGACTTCTAGCATCGACAATGTCAACTAACCGAGACGCTACCCTTGGCACCTCGGTTTGCGTGCCAGTAGACCGGCGTCTGATGACGCTACCCTTGGCACCTTGGTTTACGTGCCAGTAGACCGGCGTCCGATAACGCTATCCTTGGCACATCGGTTTGCGTGCCAGTAGACCGGCATCCGATGACGCTACCTTTGGCGCATCGGTTTGTGTGCCAGTAGACCGGCATCCGATGACGCTACCTTTGGCGCATCGGTTTGCGTGCCAGTAGACCAGCGTCCGATGACGCACAAATTCTCGTCTCGGCCAATCAGGGCCTAAACCAACGATATTTTAGTAGCATTTAATGACCATAGGTCGCTGGTATATTTGGCAGTTAGTGGGCACGTGGACCGAGTCAGAGACGGAGCGGAGGGCGCCTAGCAGCATCAGTTCGAGCACACTTTCCAGGTGACACTGCACGCTGTTTAGATAGTTAATTATGCTGTTATAGAACTTAAGGGTAGGTGTCTATAACGCTGCATGCGGGTCCCGTCGGACATCGTCGCATGTGGTCGAGTGGACCCCTCCTTGCATGCGGAGTCGCGAGTCCGGCGACGCATGCTTAATAATATAATTTAACAATAAAATTTCTGATTGCTTGGACACCGTAAGTAGGAATCCCCTTAATATTAAGAATTTATAATTAAATAATAATTATCGGGCTCACTCTCCTGGATGGAGTGTGGAGACCCGGACACACGGGATTACGGGCGAGAGTAAATGCTATAGTTATTGTGATGCATGGGTTGTGAGCGCGGTACGAATCCCGGGGTAAAACATCGAAATTGCTTTATTATTATACTGGTGTGATATTCTATCATGTGGAAAGATTCGGACCCCGTGCGCGCAAGGGCCGTGAACCACCCTGCGCGCACAGCCGAAGGTTAGTAGGTCAGGGGGTCACGGGCAGGGGTTGTGGTAAAGCCAATAGGTGGTGCCCTCGACGAGGGATTGGCCTAGCAATCCTGTCCCGGGGTAGTTGAAGACCCTAAAGAAAGCAAGTTGGGCGGTAGAGCTCCACCGTGAAAGACGGGAAACCCCTTATGATCATATGGGTGACTTTGCGCATGGTGTCGGAGTATGCGCGGCGAGAGAGTTGGCCCTCTACATCGAAATAAAAGGCCCTATAGTAATGCCCGACCGGGGGCAGGATGAACAAAATATCCGGGGTTCACATTGTGTGTGTGTTTAATTTATTAATTGTAAAATGGTACTCTCGATAACTTAGTGATAGTAGGAATTGTATGCAAATGTAGAAAATGCATGGACACTTAGGGCGTGATTGAGAACTTAGTTGGACAACTAGGCTAATAAGTAAATAATGTATAAAATGCGAGCGTCATTAATTACCTAGGCAGTTAGCTTGTCACTAGCCATTTATTTGGCTAATCTCCCAATTCATTTTGGGGGCTACTCATTCCCACGAGTAGGCTCTTCTGCAGGTTCAGAGACTCAGGGGTAGCCGCAGCACGAGGCCAGCGGCGGAGTGAGGACGGTGGCAGAGTTTTAGACTTCCGTATGTTGTGTAGTAGTACTACTTGTCTCTGGCATTGTAATCGAACTAGGTTTGAGTTAGTGCATGGTATTAGTGGCAATGATCCAGCTGTAATCTTTTTGGGTAGGCCTCTCCTCAAGGCCCCAATCCTAGGATAGCTCACTATGAAAATATAAATCTTAAAGTGACCTAACCGACTAGCCCCGTAGATAGGATCCCTAAACCAGGGCCCGAGTGAGAGAGAGCGGGCGAGATTACTCAGCTCGCTGTCAGAGGCTTGAGCTTCGTGCTCCCTTAAGGGGGAATTCTGTCAGCAAGTGGGGCACCGGCAGACCGCACATGCTGAGAGGATAGCCCGGTTAAAGGTCGAGCGTTGTCATCTCTATCAAAAGTTTTTAGCTCTCTCGGTTTCCTCCTAATAAAATATTTTTAAAAATTAAGTTTTAAAATGCCCCTTGTTTCTCCCTCCTCATTCTTCTTCATTCTTGAGAGAGTAGAAGCCCTGTGAGAAGCCCTAATTGGTGTAGTTAGGTGACCAAACCCTAAAACCCTTGGTCTTTTTCCAATTCACTCCCCAGGGATCGGTTCTGGATTTCTGGGGCGTGACATAGGTTATGCAAATTTTATGATGTCAAGTCTTAACCGTCAAAATGACCAACGTCTCCAAATGATCTGGTACATCAAAGACACCAGTACCAGACATGACGATAGTCACCACTTCTAATCGTGATATGCAGTCATCCCTCGAATGGCTTCCTTGGCCGTGAAGATCAAGTTTTGAATTCTTCGTCGCAAGTTGAAGCTTCAGATCTATGACCAATTTGGCTTTTTGGTCCCTCAAAGAAGAAATCTTTGTGCCTTTGGCAGACATTCTCATCTCTAGATCTTCCACCAGGAGGGCCAATCTTGTCTAAAATCAAGTGCTTAAAATTTTCTTTCATAGTGCTATATGGCTTCTGATGCATCCGATTCATATCGAAATTCTCTACCTTTTTCTCTAATTGATTCCTCTTGAGCTCGAAAGTGGATATATAACTGTTGGAGCTCCAATGGTTCCAACAGTTACATCCTTCGTGGCCGCTGTAGAGGGCGCACCCTTGGCGTTGATTAACCACCGAGAAGGAAGCTGAAGCAAAAGCCAAAGCCGAGTACAGAAGAGCCGAGACTGCTGCAGCAACGATGTCCTCAAGAGTGGCCATCAACAGGTCAGAGGGAGTATGTGTCCACATCCTTTTTCTTTGCTTCAGAGGTGGAGTCTGACGCAGTGATCGAAGATACGTGAATAGCCACCACTACCGAGAAGTCAACAACGCCTTGCAGTCTAACAAAAATAGTACTGTCAGACCATGGTTGAGATTTTTCATACCTAATTTTTCATCCTACAACCAAGTTCATAACTTTGAGGGACCATAAAAATAATGACTCTGGTAGTAGGAGTGCGGTGGGAAATTCTGAGTGAATCAAGTTTCAATCCGGAGGGATTAGTCCGAACTTGAAGTGGGCCATAAAAGAATAGGCCAATTAGACTTACTCCCCTAAAATGATATCAATTAGAGTTGTCCTAAAAACTGAAATTAACCCTAAAAAATTTTGCTTCAAACCCCCCTCCTTACCTCAAATTTTTTTTTTTTTTTTAAGGAATTATGTCTAATTATCACATATAAATTTTGGGGGGTTAAGCCAAAATGGGGGGCAACTCTAATTCATATTGTTTTAGGGTGGTAAGTATAATTGGCCTATTAACACAGGGATAAGTCAAATTGATCCAAAAAATTTAAAAAAAAAATGGTTAGAACAAAACAACAAAAGCAATGGCAAGGAACAACTAGCCGTTTTTCTTTTTGAAAACGAACAAATAACCGTTGGGAGGGTGAAAAGGGGCTTTAAATCCCAACGGCTATTGTCTGATGCGAAAAGGTTGTTGAGACACAAAAGAGAGTGCTCTTTTGGGTTAATGCCAAACGAGACAAAAGATATGTCCTTGCTGTTTGCTGTTTGCTGTTTGCTGTTTGCTGTTTGCTGTGAATGGATGGCACGTGGCAGTGTTTGGGGTGCTGTTCGTTTGACATTCTGAAGTTTACTTGGAAACCGATTGTGTTGCGTCTGTTGAATTGTAACCCGTTGCATGCCGATTCGAAGATGATGGTGCAAGTGGGGTGGCAAGTGGCAACGGATCGGGTCGGGTTGAGACATAGATACAAGGGTAAGACACCCAATCCATATCCGACCCGTTTAATAAATGAGCCAAAAATTTAAATCTAAACCCGACCTGCTTAATAAACGGCGACCCAACCCGTTTAATAAACAGTCGGTTCGGGTCGGGTCAATAGAACTCATGTAAATCAATCGGGTTGGTTAAGGCCAGGTCGGGTTTGATCTAGTTGGGCCAGATTTGATCGGGTCCAGTCGGATTGGCATGACCCAATCTAGTTGGGTCAGGTTTGATCGGGTCAAATTGGATTGGCATGATCTCTATTTCCCCGGCAACAAACTCCCTATGGGTTTCAAATCTTGACCCAATTAAACTACACTAAACCCCTAAAATTCTGTCCCATTTAAATTGCACTAAACCTGACCGTTCATCTCATGATCGTTATTCGCATCAACGGTTATAAACCCGCCTACTGAAATTTCGGCCACCCCAAACAATCGGGTCGATCTCGAGGAATCCATTTGAATAAAGACAGCTGTGATTGATCGATTATAGGAGGAGGGGGAGTTGGTCGTATCGAAGGCGCCCGCTTCGTGCCAATTGGCACGGGCGAGGAAATGTAGTTGTCGTTGAAAGTGTTTTGTTGCCGAAGGCGGCCCGCTGCAGTGCCGATAGATATGTTGCCACCGATGTGATTGATCGATTATAGGGGGAGGGGGAGTTGGTCGCACGGAAAGTGCCTGCTTCATACCAATCGGCACAGGCAAGGAAATGGGTGTCCCTATGAATGCTGGTGTTCAGGGACAGAACTATGTATGAACCAAGGGGGGCCATGGCCCCCCCTCAATTATTTTTTTTAAAATTTTATGTAATAAAAGTCTTAAATATTAGAATATAAATTTTTTAGGTTCATGCTTTGGCCCCTTTCAAATGAAATTATTATGCTTTGGCCCCTCCCAATATAAATTTCTGGTTCCGTCCCTGCCAGTGTTGTCGTTGAAAGTATTTTGTTGCCAAAGACGTTCAGGTGGGTTGCTGTTGGGTATTCTACTCTATGAAGACACAAGCAAATGATGACTAGCAGAATATAGAGATATTACAAATCTAGTGCAAAAAGTAGTTGAACAAACTATAGCGGTTTAGCATGCAAAGTTGAGCACAACAATCAAACAAGATTTAGGTTGTCTACAGATATGGCAAAGAGGTGGGAGGAGGAAGAAGAACAAGGTACTTAGCAGTAGTCGAGGCTTGTGCTAGCACAATGCCCTGAAAGCTATTTCGCCGCCTCGATAGGTGCTTCAAGGCCTCCGACGAACGCTCCCCAGGGTACAACGACTGGATTCCTCTTCAGCACCGAAGGGAACCCCTTTGGGACTCTCAGTGTACTCCAGACACTCCAGACAGGAACAGAATCACGAACGAGAAAGAAAAGAAAGAGTGGAGAGAGCTCTTCGCTTGGTGTGTCTTCTGGCTTCACAGGACCCTCTCTTATATAGAGGTCCTTAGCCATAATGTCCCCACACTCACAGCCCATTGCATGCAACGCACTGATGAGCATTCACTGCTCTGTCAGGTGAAATGGTTGCATGTGACAGTGCAGAGGTCCAGGTTCAATGAACCTAGCTCAGCCTCGTGAAGAGTGTAACGGAAAGAATAAATCTCCATTAAAAAATTAAAACCCAGTGTAAAAGAAAGCCCGAAGCCCATGGTCCCGACCCGACCCGGCTCGACGCGCGCGCGCGCGTGTGTGGTGGGCTATGGCTTGGCTCTTGGGAAGCTACAAAGCCCAATGAAGGGAGTTCCATTATAAACGCATTAAAAGATCTCCCCATGGGCAATATGGGACTAAACCAAAAAACCGGTTTTTTCATTATTCTATCAAAACCAATTTTTGTAACAATCCCCCACAATAATGAAAATATCGAAAAACAAATCGAAAGAAGTAGTCTGGAGTACTTATAAGAGTATGTATAGACATAAGGTGTCTTTCGACTTGAACCTTTGCTTAGTGTAGACTGCAGGACTTACTAGCTGACAGTGAACTTACGTCTTGAACTGTACAGCTATATATTGTAAGTCTAGTCGACAAGTCTCACCCATACTCTCATATACATCATAGAGTCCCATGCGGTTGTGCTATTTATGGCCATGAGCCTTCCCCAGTTTTCTAGAGTGTTCTAGAGAATTAGCCTCAATTCTCATAGAAGCGGCCACACTTCTATACTCATATAGGTGCTTACTATCAAGAGTGCTCTGTATCTATACACCCCACTGGTATGCCAGCTATAGTTAGCATTAAGAGTCTAAAACTCAGCCTCTCAGCGATACAGAATGTACTATCACATCATAGGGAGGGAAAAATTTTGATAGCACCCCCACAAATCCCTCGAATAACTTGTTTTCCCATTGAACCTTGATCTTGGGATCTCCAATCACGTAGGTTGGGTTACCGTTATCGGAGACTTATTCGTTTATAGGCTTTAGCCCCATCCCCCTCAATGTACTTAGAACTAACTCTCTAGCTAGTCCTTTAGTTAAGGGATCTGCTAAAATATCCTTTGACCTAATATAGTCAATAGTAATTATCCCATCTTTCAACATCTGTCAAACAATGTTATGTCTACGACGAATATGTCGTAACTTTCCATTATAGGAGTTATTCCTGACCCTCATTATAACTGCTTGGCTATCACAATGAATTGGGACAGCAGGAATAGGCTTTGGCCAAAAAGGAATATCCATAATGAGATCCCTTAGCCATTCACCCTCTTCACTAGCTTTATCTAGGGCTATAAACTCCGACTCCATAGTGGATCGGACAATGCATGTTTGTTTGGATGATTTCCAACAAATTGCACCCCCTCCAAGGGTAAACACATACCCACTAGTGGATTTGGTTCCTGAGGAATCCACAATCCAATTAGCATCGCTGTATCCCTCTAGGACAGCTGGATACCTACCATAGAAAATGTCATAATCTAATGTATGTTTTAAGTACCTTAGAACTCGGATTAGAGCATCCCAATGCTCTTGGTTAGGGTTAATAGTGTATCTACTAAGTCTACCTTTCGCATAGGCAATATTGGGTCTCGTGCAGTTCATGATATACATGAGACTGCCAATTACCCTAGAATATTCTAGTTGTGATACACTAGGCCCTAAATTCTTCTTCAGGTATACTGAAGGATCATATGACGTTCTAGCAGGTCGACAATCAAAATGACCGAACTTTCTAAGCACTTTCTCGATATAGTAAGATTGAGATAGAGCTATGCCATTGGAATCTCTCTTAATTTTGATTCCAAGAATGACATCTGCAGCTCCTAAGTCCTTCATATCGAAGTCCTACTCAAGAAGTCCTTGGTCTTGACCACTACTTCTAAGTTGGTTTCAAAGATCAATATATCATTTACATAGAGATATATGATCACACAAGTCAAGTTATTGACCTTAGTGTAGATACATTTATCTGATTCATTAATTCTGAACCCACTTGAAGTTAACACATGGTCAAACTTCTCGTGCCATTGTTTTGGAGCCTGTTTGAGACCATAAAGAGACTTTTTTAGTCTACAAACCTTCTTCTCCAAACCTTGCACTATGAAGCCTTCGGGCTGATCCATGTAGATCTCTTCCTCTAATTCTCCATTTAGGAATGCAGTTTTTACATCTATCTGGTGAATTACAAAGTTATGGATAGCAGCTATAGCTATAAGCAACCTAATGGATGTAATCCTAGTCACTGGTGAGTAGGTATCAAAGAAGTCTACTCCCTCTCGCTGCTTATATCCTTTAGCTACTAACCTAGCCTTATATCTTTCTATGGATCCATCTGCCCTAAGCTTCTTCTTGAATATCCATTTACATCCAACTGTTTTACAACCAGGAGGTAGCTCAACTAGCTCTCAGGTTTTATTGGATATTATGGACTCAAGTTCACTATTTACAGCTTCCTTCCAAAAGATAGAGTCAGCTGAGGTCATGGATTCATTATAACTAGTTGGATCCTCTTCCACTAGATATGTAATGCAGTCAGGCCCAAACGAAGTACCAGTCCTAGCTCGCTTGCTCCTTCTAGGTTCGATCTCTTCATTATCTGAAGATTCATCCCTCTGTCTAGGTGCAGGCCTCTCAAGCGTACTGGGCTCCTGAGGTTTTTCAGACCTCTCTCTATAAGGAAACCGTTTTTCAAAAAATTTGGCATCCCTAGTCTCGATGATGGTATTATCATCTATGTATGGGTTTTCAGAATGGATTACTAAAAACCTATACGCACTACTGTTCTGGGCATATCCTATGAACACAGAATCAACTGTTTTATGACCTAGCTTGGTCCTCTTAGGGTTAGGTATGGATACCTTCGCTAAACAACCCCACACTTTGAGGTATTTATAGAATGGCTTCCTACCTCTCAGAATCTCATAAGGAGTCTGCTTAGATTCCTTAAATGGGATTCTATTAAGAATATGTGCTGCTGAGAGCACAGCTTCCCCCCACAGGTTCGTAGGTACCCCTGAACTGATCATCATGGCATTGACCATGTCCTTTAAGGTCATGTTCTTTCTCTCAGCTACTCCATTAGACTGAGGGGAATATAGAGCAGTGGTCTGATGAATTATACCGTTGTCTTCACAAAATTTAGTGAATTCTCCGGACTCATATTCACCTCCTCTATCCGACCTAAGGACTTTGATCCTCTTCCCTAACTGGTTTTCTATCTCAGACTTATAGGATTTAAACTTGGACAAGCTCTCGTCCTTACTCTTAAGGAGAAAGATTGAACAATGTCTGGAACAATCATCAATAAATATGATGAAGTACTTATTCCCTCCTCTCGTAGTGTAACCTTTAAGGTCGCACACGTCTGAGTGGATCAAGTCTTGGGTTTCTAGGCTACGCTCTACACTCTTAAAAGGTTTCTTGGCATATTTAGCCTCTACGCATATGCCACACTTTCCATTTGAGGATGGAACACATTTAGGTACACTACCTAAGTTAACTAACCTTTTAAGGGTTTTAGAGTTAACGTGTCATAGTCTAGCATGCCACAGATCAATAGAATCACACAAGTAAGCAGAAGAATATATTTTATTATCATTATTGAAAGAGGTTACATTCAGCTTAAATAAGCCCTCATCAAGATAACCCTTTCCCACAAAAGACCCTCCCTTAGTCAGGACAAATTTGTCCGATTCAAATACAAGCTTGTAGCCCTTCTTGCTCAGCATTGCTCTGGAGACCAGATTCTTCCGGATGTCTGGGACGTGAAGCACCTCCTTCAGAGTCAGAAAATTTCCAGAGGTGAACTTCATAATCACATTCCCTTTCCCAGCGACTTGAGTAACTGAGGAGTTCCCCATGTACAACGACTCTCCTTCTTCTGCAGGTGTATAGGTAAAAAATGAGCTCTTCGACCCACAGATATGCCGGGTAGCTCCCGTATCCATCCACCAGTCTGCAAGGTTGCTGACTAGGTTGACCTCTGTCATCACTGCCGAGAAGTAGCCGCTCTGAGCTACGTTCGCCTCGGACTTGTTCTTCGGCCGATTAGCTGCATTGAAGCGGCACTCCCTAGCCAGGTGACCTGGCTTGCCGCAAACGAAGCAGTCTCCCTTCGGCTTCTTTTTGAACTGGGGCTTGGATTGCTTGTTCTTCTCCCAGGGCTTAAGAGCAAGAGCCTTCTTTTTGGAAGACTACGAGGTTGGCCTTTCCTTTTATCATAGAGGCTCGCTCCCTTTGCTCCGATACTCGATTGTCCTCCTCTATACGGATTTGGACAACAAGGTCTTCCAGGGTCATCTCCTTCCTCTTGTGCTTCAAACTGTTCTTGTACTCCTTCTACGAGGGAGACAACTTATCTATGATAGTTGCTACTTGGAATCCCTCACAGATTTTGTACCCCTCAGCGAGGACCTCATGGATGATAATCTGTATCTCCTCAAGTTGGGAGACTACAGACTTTCCATCTTCCATCTTGAACTCCAGCAGCTTCCCGACCACAAACTTCTTCGACCCGGCGTCCTCTGTGGCGTACTTCTTCTCTAAGGAGTTCCACAGGTCTTTGGCGGACTTGCAGGTGAAGTAAACATCATATAGGTCGGGGACAAGGCAGTTGAGGATATAGTTCCTACACAGATAATCCTGCCTCTCCCAGGAGTCTAAGTCGGTTTGGTTAGATGAGCCATCATCCTTAGAGATAAGGGTAGGCTTCTCGGAAGAGATAAGGTCGACAACCTTAAGGACAGTCAGATAGAACCTAAGTTTCATCTGCCATCTCTTAAAGTTCTTCCCATCGAATGGTTCAGGCTTCTCACTAGACTTGCTAGGTTTTCTCTCCATCTCAGTAGTCATTTAGGAAGAGTTCCTTTTGAATTTTTAAAAATTTGACGACCAGGTCAGCTCCATGAAGAAGGTGGAGCACTTGGCTCGCTTAAGTACCAAGCTTCCTAGGGCAATTTAATGCCGGTTTGTCAAGCTTTCCTCGACACCGTCAAACTTATGAAAAATCAAAGAAATTCTAACAGTTAACAAGAGACTAGATCTAAACACTCTCGTATTGGATCTAGATCTAAACGGAATAGAATAGAATGAAAAATAGCTTTCAGATTGTTGGGTATTCTACTCTATGAAGACACAAGCAAATGATGACTAGCAGAATATAGAGATATTACAAATCTAGTGCAAAAAGTAGTTGAACAAACTATAGGGGTTTAGCATGCAAAGTTGAGCACAACAATCAAACAAGGTTTAGGTTGTCCTAAGGTTGTCTACAGATATGGCAAAGAGGTGGGAGGAGGAAGAAGAACAAGGTACTTAGCAGTAGTCGAGGCTTGTGCTAGCACAATGCCCTGAAAGCTATTTCGCCGCCTTGGTAGTTGCTTCAAGGCCTCCGACGAACGCTCCCTAGGGTACAACGACTGGATTCCTCTTCAGCACCAAAGGGAACCCCTTTGCGACTCTCAGCGTACTACAGACACTCCAGACAGGAACAGAATCACGAACGAGAAAGAAAAGAGAGAGTGGAGAGAGCTCTTCGCTTGGTGTGTCTTCTGGCTTCACAGGACCCTCTCTTATATAGAGGTCCTTAGCCATAACGTCCCCACACTCACAGCCCATTGCATGCAACGCACTGATGAGCATTCACTGCTCTGTCAGGTGAAACGGTTGCATGTGACAGTGCATAGGTCCAGGTTCAATGAACCTAGCTCAGCCTCGTGAAGAGTGTAACGGAAAGAATAAATCTCCATTAAAAAATTAAAACCCAGTGTAAAAGAAGGCCCGAAGCCCATTCGCGTCCACGCGGCTCGCGAGCCCCGGCCCGGCTCGGCGCGCGCGTGCGCTTGTGTGGTGGGCTATGGCTTGGCTCTTGGGAAGCTACAAAGCTCAATGAAGGGAGTTCCATTATAAACGCATTAAAAGATCTCCCCATGGGCAATATGGGACTAAACCAAAAGACCAGTTTTTTCAT
Source organism: Chamaelirium japonicum (assembly GCA_947650365.1). Lineage (NCBI taxonomy): Eukaryota > Viridiplantae > Streptophyta > Magnoliopsida > Liliales > Melanthiaceae > Chamaelirium > Chamaelirium japonicum. The sequence goes on from OX393554.1 coordinate 17,696,997, forward strand.
TATTCTATCAAAACCAATTTTTGTAACAATTGCCGCCGAAGACGGCCCGCTGCAGTGCCGACAAGCACGGGTATGCACTAGGTAGTAAACGGATTAAATCGGGTTATAAGTATAAACCCAAATCCAACCCATTAAATAAACTGATCAGTCAAGTCAACCCGTTTATGACCCAAACCCTTGTAGGCCAAACCTAAACCCAAACCCAAACCAAAACCAGCTAACTTCGGCTCGAGTTGGCAGGTCGGTTCAAAGATGGGTGCAAGCTCGGGTCCAACGGAAGTGGATTTCATGCCAAATTTTTATTCACTGAGTCGGTGCACGCCCGAGTAGTCTGCAACTAGACATCTTCTTCGATTCGAGTCCGAGTTGAGTGGCTTGAGTGTGTCGAACCCATCACCTAGAAGATTAAAGTACATGTAATGAATGAAAAATAAGGGTTATTTTGACTTTGCCCTCCAAACTTTGCCTTAAATTAGAGTTTACCTCCCGTGTTTTCATTAATTAGACTTTACCCCCCAAAACTAACTGTTCTGTCAGCTCACCATCTAAGTGAAAGGATGAGCCGACGGAAAAGAAATACAGTTTTGGGGGGTGAGTTGATGGAACAGTTAGTTTTGGGGGGTAAAGTCTAATTAATGAAAATATTGGGGGGTAAACTCTAATTCAAGGCAAAATTTGGGGGCAAAGTCAAAATAACTCAAAAAAAACATGCAACATGCCACACGCTGAGAAGCAATGCCAAAGAACCTTAAGATCAAGTGGATCATCGGAGCAGAGGGATGGTAAAGTCGTGCTCCATATAGGCATGGTAGAAAGATAGAGCCTCTTCCACCAAGCCTTCTATTATTATTATTATTATTGAAAAGGAGTTTATACGACTCAAGATTAAAAATACATAAGGTCAGCCACGTCTTATATGATAGTATATAGAACAAGCCCATTTGATCTGTGAGTTCGTCACGGTGATCCCTGTGAAGAGAGATGCGAGTATGATCATAATTTCCTCAGGGGGGGATTCGGTTTCACTACAAGAGGTCCCCTTCTCATTCATCGGCACCATTGAGGAAGATTTGGCTCAAGGAACCTCGGTAAAAGGATGGGGAAGGAGATAACGATGCGAAGAGTTAGAGGGGATAAAGAAGTGAACCAGGCAGGATTGAAGGAGGTGAAGAGAACGAAAAAGAGACATAGTTTTCAAATTTGGAAAAGTAAGTATCGATTTGAATTTCACAAAAAAAAAAAAGCGAAAGGGAAACGATTAATGTGCCGCTTCAGTCATCGAAAATGTGATCGATCGTCGCTTGGTAAAACAGTGAGGAGGGAGAGACGTGTCCGGAATGGAATGAGAAGGTGGGTGAGATTTGATTGACATGTTGCACACCCCCATTAATTTGTACAGTGGATTGTAACTGCTTGGAAGCAGTGCGACTGTGGACGCGTGGATGATGCCAGAAAATGGGGCATCCTATGGTTTTTCTTCTTTTAACGCTCTAAAAGAAGCAAATGGGGATACTGTAGATGTCGAAAAAATACAAGATATGTGGCATCATCCTATCCCATGAGTAGAGGTACGGCTTACCCCCTAGGTCTGGACAGGCAGGACACGTGGCATCATCATATCCCAAAAGCAGAGATAAGGTAGCTTGGGGTAGATTTCACCCTCAACTGAGGTAGTCAATTGGATGTTGAGAGTAACCCTGTCAAAGAATACTTTACCAACATAGTTGTGGATAATTGAAATTGTCACGGATGTGAATAAATAATAAGTTAAGGGTGCATATGTGGGAAACATATCTATTTAGATAAGAATATGTATATAAATTTGTTTCAACTCTATTTGTTTATTGTTACTGATGTGAATATCCTTCAACTGATATTTATGTATTTCAGTTAGATTCCGGACCAATGGGCTCTTGGCCTGGTGGTTCTTCCTTTCTCCCATATTGGAGAGTTTCCCTATTCAACTCCCGGTATGGACGCCGTGGAGCGAACTTTTCCTCAAGACTGTTGTGCATTGTTTGTGTATGCAAATCCTGGCCATTGATATCAAACCCACGAGATTATAAAATTAAATAAATAGCAACTATGCTACCTCCCCAGTTTCGATCTATGGACCTCTTTCAGCCCTTGTCCCAACGAATGATTGTGCTGCTCTTAAGTTGCAAGAAGTTGGTGCAAACATCAACTTCAAGAAAATCTGAATGTTCGGTATAGTTGTTTTGGTTCATGTTTTGCTGGATGTGGTCTCGCTCATGGAGCCTTTTTGAATAAGAGCAAATTAAATAAATTTTGATGAATTTTATTTAATTTAAATGGATTTATTTATTTGACATATTTTAAATTTCTGAGTTATTTAACTACTTTCTTAGTTTTATGCTTTTGGATGCTTTTTTGTTGTGTCTGTATTATCGAGATTCAAATGGCCAGCACAAGAAGCTCCTGAGGATAAGTGTAAAGCATAATAATAAATATTTTTTATTTTTTTTTGAAGCGTTTAGATAAACATTGATTCTTTCTTTCTTATCGTGGACTTTTTTCCTCTTTCTTTGGGCATAGCTCAGGGTTCATACTAAACATTTCTTATCTATCTATCTATACTAATCTTATAAAGCCTTTGGTGCCACGTGGTAGCCTCCACGTACCCCAACTTTTGGTATCCCACAGTAAAAATATATTTAAATATATTTTTTCTCAAATAAATTCCATTAATTTCATTCCATTAAAAGTACCAACCTTTATCAATGCATTTATATACCGAACACTTTTGGTATCCTGCAGTAAAAATATATTTTCCCTCAAATAGATTCCATTAATTTCATTCCATTAAAAGTACCGGCCTTTATCAATGCATTTATATACCGAACACTTTTGGTATCCTACAGTAAAAATATATTTAAATATATTTTTCCTCAAATAGATTCTATTAATTTTATTCCATTAAAAGTATCGGCCTTTATCAATGCATTTATATACCGAACCCATAAGAAGCAAATCATTTCACATTTACGCTATGAGAGCTTTTATAACAGGTTTTTATATGTTCTCTTTACTCTAGCAATTTTTAATGAGAGCCATGGTAAAGAAAAGGAAGGGTTTTATGAGTTGGGATTTCAAAAGTTTGCTTTCAATTGTAGGTTTTAATGACAACTTTTTATAGTTGAGATTTGAAAAGTTAGTTTTTAATTATACGTTTTTATAGTAAATTCTATGAAAAAATCGGTTCATTCTTTTGTAAATCCCTACCTTGCAAGACCCATGGAAGATGACAACTCTCTCCTCTAATCTTCTTTCCATCCTCTTTTAAATGTTGGTTTTGATTGAATCAATTTTTTTTTTTAATTTTCTATACATTTTCTTTTCATGGATTTAACTACATGGCTCTGGATGATCCATCTAGAGCTAAGATGACGCATAAAGATTATGACATAGAATCAACGAAAAAAATAAATTTAAGGTATGGCCTACAATTTTAATTTTTTTTCCTCTCTTAATGCCTTCTTGTTTTGAACATCTACCATAACACATTGTTTCTATGTATGCTCTTTTCTCTATATCGTACTTACATGCTTGTGTGTTCACAATTATTTACATATACTTCTATTGTATGCTAATGCTTTTATAGGTAAATTACAGAAACTTCCCCCAAACTATACACCTCATTCCATATTGGTCCCTCAACTATTTTTTTTGAACAATTTGATCCCTGAACTATGCTCCATTTGCATTTAGCCCCCTCCATCAACTTTTATTCCAAAAATACCCTTGTCTTGGTAAGCATAAATTAAATATTTTAAAACAATTTAGTGTATTATTGAAAACTGATAAGGGTATTTTCGGGATAAAAAGTTGGTGGAGGGGGGTAAATGCAGACAGATCATAGTTCGGGGATCAAATTGTTCAAAAATAAAGTTGAGGGACCAATATAAAATGAGGTGTATAGTTCAGGGAAGGTCTTTGTAATTTGCCCTACTTTTTATTTTACAATCCCATACACTGCACATCTTAGCAACTAGTTTATATATCTAAACTAAAATAGAAGCCTCTCTCCCGTGTTGTGGCACGTGGACGTCTTTTAAAGAGCTAGAATTCTTCTTCTGTGTGTGAACGCGGCTCTCTTTTAAATCCATTTAAAAACCTATCATAAAGATAATAAATTTTCATTCAATGACATTTAATGATCCAAACCGATTGAGATCGGAATCCAATCCAATCCAATTAAAGTCGGTTTGGATTGGATTGGATGGTCGGTTTGGGCTTTGGCCCATATGCTTACTAGTTTTTTTTTTATTTAGAGATAGTTTCAACTTAAAAATGATTATTTCAAAAATTATAAAATGATACCACATTACTTACCAAAATATCAAGTTATCAACAACAATAGCATTATGTCCACAATATTCATATCCATTAAATATTAAAAACTACATAGTACAGTTTTAACAATTAAACAAAAGTTCACAGCAGTTACCACTAAATTAGTAAATTATAAACCGGAGTCTGGTTCGGTTCAGTTCGGTTTAGGTCGGTTTTTAATTGATAAATCCGATAACCGATCCAATCATATCAGTTTTGAGAAATCCTAATCCAATCCGATCTGTTGAGTGTGTCGAAACCGATCAAATTCAGTCGGTTTGGTTTGGTTCGGTCGGTTTGGTTTGGATCCTGCACACCCCTATTTCGCACTTCTTCGAACAGTTGCGATATCGTCTTTGCCAAATGGCGTACATCAAGCACATACGGGCATTGCCCGGGTTTCTTACTAGTTAAGATACTAAAGTTGAGACCTCTGTTGCCACATGGCGCAATGCTGAAGAAGTGAGTGCCACATGGCATCTTGTAGTGCCACGTGGTCCTATTCAGGAGTCATGAACGGTCAATCAGATTGGTTGCGGATCAAATGCCTGAGAAGCATGCCTTAGAAGAAAGCGATATGTCCCTTGCATACTTAGAGCATGTACAATGATCTCCTCAACTGGTCTGGCCTCACCACGCTGAGGAGAACAGCTATAAAATGGCTTCCAACAGACTCGTCAATGATGGGGTCACATGGTGAACTCCACCCTAACTCCTCAACCGGCTCCTCAACGTTTGATGAGCCAAAATCCTCCTCAATGTCAAAACACCCACATACATATGCACTTCCCTTTAAGTCATAACCGCACGATGATGATCGTACGGTCCAAATGATAGAAGTGGTCATTGTCATAGAATAATGCAGGATTTGAGTGCTTGGACTAGTCCGGGACACCACACTCTCACTCCTCCTCAAAGATGACATGGCACAAATTTCATCCTCAACCGTCCTTTTGGGTTGATGAGACCGTTGTACATTCTCTTATGACGCGACATTCAATTGGGCCTACTCCTCGTACTACAGCGTCGGCCCATCCGTGATCCGTGAGAGGGGTCTTAGCAGTTGGCTCTCATGTTCAATCGTGGGCTTCTGATCTGAGCCCAAACTTTGGATCACTCTCTCCGCCCAAGGTAATTGAGCAGAGCTACCGTTGCTAGCCTGAGGAGTTGTGCATTTGTGAGTTCTCTGAAAATTGGGGAGTTGCATCGCCTTTTGTTTATAGGGGTTTTTGCAAATAGACCATCAAATCAAATAAAGTTGTGCATGTACACCCCCCCTGTTATTATCCATCAATAGAAAGTGGCTTAGACATGATGTGCTTCTATCCAGAGGTCCAAATAACCATTTTACCCATAGTCAGATGGTGACGCACCACTTGCATCGGCCGGTTTTAGTTCTGTTCGGTGCGAGTGCTTTAACCCTAACTCCACTCCTGTCTCTCCTCAATGTTTATCCAGTCCTGGACGCTTGTACGACATCTCTCCTCATTTGCACATAACAGTCAACATGGAAATACTCCGAATATATTCACCATTTTAAGACGGTAGCTAGTCGAAGGGTTGAATATGCAACTTTATATATTTTGAGGGTCGATATACAAATATATTTTGAAGGGTTGATCCTAAGTCATGAATGCTTAGGAAAAACCCATATATGTTGCAACTTCCTCTTTTTTGTGTTGACTAAGTATGTCAATCTTCTAGAGCATTGTTCGGATTTAGGCCATGACTTCATTGACTTTACGGCCACATACTTCTATAATTTTTTAGACAATCTATATAACAAGGGATGACGGTCTACATGCTGATTAGACAAATCGGAACAAAAAAACTGAGTAGGACAAAACGGAGCAAGCTGACCAGACAACAATTCAAGCTGACAAAGACAAAGAAAGAGAAAGAGAATCCATGAGTTAATTGCCTACAAAATAAAATAAATTATTATTAAGATCATCCCTCTCTTCAAGCTGCGCAGATGGGAACCCCCCCCCCCCCCCCCCCCCCTCCTCTTCTAGCCGATAAAACCGCCCCCTTTACAGTCATAACCACGGGAATTAGTATCTGATCGCCTCCCCAATCGAGAGAATATCACACCTTGATCTTTTTTCAAGCCCCCCTCTTCAAGCGAGAAAGATTTTTTTACCAAAACTTTGGGTCAAATTTTTCTCCCAAAATTACGTTGATCACTACCCTTATAACACGAAACCACCATCTTTCTCTACTTTTCTCTCTCAAATGACCGTTGCTTGTCACCCAGGTACCGCTGCAGTTCTTCTTCTCTATCTCAGCAACCCTTCAATTAGCCTAAACTATTTTTGTTTTAGTTGTTGCTAAATTGTTCAGTATAAATAATTTTATACTTTCCGAATTGCTCTTCCATTTTTTAAATCCTTTCATGCAGATCATGTCTTCCTCTTTGCTTTTAATCCCTGATTTTTTGTTTCTACAGTTGTAGTGTTCATGGAAGGTTAGGCTCATTGAAGAGAGAGACTTGATCCTGACTACACCAAACCCAGCTCACGCCCTTAGGTACCATCGCTCCCTCTCACTCTCTCGCAACTTGATCTTCTGTTTTTTCAAAAAAAATTGATCATTTGCTTTTTTTGCAATCAATGGAGCCTTCACCGCATCGGTGATACACCACCAAGGCGTTGACCAATACGAGGTGAGATATTCCTATAAATTCCATAGCTTTCATCATGACCTCTGTCCTTTAAGTTGTTTTTTTTTATAGACTAATAATATAATGTTGTGAAGTTTTTGCTATAATACCTAAAAGAAAAAATATAAAATTTTTAATCTCTGAATTTTGAATGATCCAATGCAAAAACTCTTACAAATTTTTGGGGATGAAAAATTAATCCAAACAATGAATCCATTTTTTTTTTTTCCTGTGAAGAAGGGTTTTTCCAAATCCTTATGCAAATGATTCTTAAATGGTTTTCTTCGGATCCTATTTGATAGATCCAATGTAAAAACTCTGAAAAATATTTGGGGATAAAAAATTCGATCTCTCTTTCTCTCTCTCTCTCTCTCTCTCTCTCTCTCTCTATATATATATATATATATATATATATATATATATATATATATATATATATATATATATATATATATATATCTCAACTTGATCTTTTGTACACTAGTCTATATAACATGGCACGATGGTTTGTGAATGACTAAGACAAGTTGTCTATGACAACTCGACAAAAACGATAAAAAGTTCTCATCGTTGAATAATGCTACTCCCCGGCGGCTGAGATCGCCAAATCAACAATTTCAAAAGATTTCTCCCCCACATCAAAACTTTCTTCAAACATTTTTTTTTAAAAAAAATATTTTAAGCATTCAATCGAAATTCCCATTTGGAAGGCATCTTTGCCGCAATTCCCTCTTCCAGCATTCAATTGAAATCCCTATTTGGAAAACATCTTTGCCACGATCCCCTCAACCGACATTCAATCAAAATCCCCAAAATGGAAAGCATAAACCCTCCCGTATGATCTCCTTTATTTTGGCCTCAACCACTACCCAATACTCCTCAACTGCGATTTCAAGCTGGTTTGCGATCTCTGTCCTGCCCTCAACCGTTACCCAACCTAAAGGCTCCTTCTCCACTAAGTTTTGGTGCCACAAATATTTTTGTCGCCACCATCGAATGTTGGGGCCAACGCCGAGTATAGTGGTCCCCATCGAATGTTAGCGCAACTGATATAATTTTACCACCCCCTCTGATGTGGGCACCACGAACAATTTTTGACACCCTTGCCGGCAAAATCCCCCCCAACCACTGAAAATGTTTCATTGCCGAAGGTAGTTATTGCATTGCCGAATGCGGCTGAGGGTGTGTTACCACCAAAGGCGGCCATCCTAGTGCCGACAAGCTCAGGCATGCCTAGTTTCAAATAAGCTATAGGTATAATACTAAAATGGAATCCTCGCGACATGGTTGTGCCATGTAGACTCCACTCATAAAGGATTGTAGGGTGTGAACACGCAACTCTTAGTCCAATTAATCACAAAAGGCGTTATATTTATTATCGAATTAATAGCATAAACATTTCAGATCATCGAAATATGAATCGACTCCTCAATAGTCGGTCATGTGTGATTCATCTACCATCTTACGGTTGTGATTCACCTACCATGCTCAAGTTAGTATGGTGGCATTTTTTTTTGGTACATGAGGGATGTTCACTAGACCATAAGAAGGAGGGACTAGAGCCCACTACACACCTAGAAAAGAGCTAACGTTGGGCCCATAGGAAATACCGCACAATCGCTTTAGAGTCACCGCACCAAGCCGAGCTGGGAGCTACAACACCTAGCAGAGGAGGGGTCCACGTGACCCACGGGAAGTTACTAGATGAGGCTGGGAGCCGCCACACTGAGCGGAGGAGGGGTCCACACATGGCCCCCAAGAAATCACCACACTATCGAGAGGGAGCACCACTACAAAGTGGAGAGCAGATATCAAATCCAAGAGAATGCACACTAGGCACGGTACCACTACCAACTATCCAAAGTATGGAGGTAAGCTTCTCATAAACAAAATCAACAAAGATGACTAAGTTTAAGCATTGTTTAAACTCAATAAAGATGATTTGAAGAATTTCACATCTTCATGGTGCTATCACCGTTCTGGTACTTTGGTGCGTCTAGGACATGATTTTGGACACCTATGAGTGTTATGTAAGAACCGTCAGGGTGCATTGGAGATAACGATCAGACTCATAAAGGATATCTCACTAAGGCTGAAAATTGAAGAGTATGGCTCAATTTTCTAAGCACTGTTCTCTAGAAGAAACCCCCAAAAAAGTAAAAATCAAAAGGAGTATTGGCAACATGGTATTTTTGGCCTTCTATACAACATGTGTTGCGCATCACTTGCTTCAAGTAGCCCCGTCAACCTTTATTTGGGTGGTGCTAGGTACTAGTGCGCACCACTTGACGTCATGGCTTAGCATTATCCTATTTCTAGGTTAGTTTTGTCCGTTGGATGGGGGTTTGGATTGAGGTTGAATGGGACACTTATCTTACTATATAATTGAGTATTTAGGGTTTCTTTTTGTAGAGGATTCATTGACATTCATTACGAGTTCTTGAGAGTGAGAGAGAAAGAGAGACTTGGTGAAAGGAAAAGGTGGCCTAGGTGAAGATGGTCTTCTCGTTGAAGTTGACCATTACTTGTAACTTCTTAGTTTCTACATTATATTAGATCACCTTATCGTCTTTGCCTGTGGTTTTTCTCCCAAAAGTGATTTCATGTAAACTCTTAGTCTCTTTTTAGTGTGGCTTTGTTTTTATTTTGTGTTTGGATTTTCTCTATTTATGTTTGTTACGTCTGCTATTTAAGATTGTGGTTGTGTTCCATGATTGATCTGTTAGATGATCGACTTATAATTTGATATTTGTGACCTGTCGTTGTTGTAACAAACTGGGATCAGAGCATAACAAATTGTAATTAGATCTTAACAAATTCTAATAGGGTCAACCATTGGGATTCAACCATAGTTGTAATCACATCAAAGTTCACCGGGGCACCTCATCTTCGTTGGAGATCCCGAATCAAAAGGCATACATTTACCACATTCAAGAAATTAAGTATATCATTATAAATTTTTTTTTCTCCATAGAGCAATGCTATTCAACCATCATGTTTCTATCCGAATGGGGCTATCTTAATGTGGCACCTGACCAAAACCGTCCCTTTGCATGATCACCATTTGGGGATGAGTGTATTGGGATAATGCCATGTCAGGATGTCTTGATCTGGATGGAAACCAGGATAACTTAATATCATTTTCCTTTTCATAGGGAAGATTTGTACAACCAAAATGCAGGAAACATCCCATAAATTAATATAAGATCTCATCTAATATATATAGCGAGAGTAGAGTAGCCAATTAAGAAATACTCCTAAGCATTTTCATATTAGTGATAGCTTAAGTAGGCAATGACTTGATGCTCAACTCTCATGAGATTGAACATTTCAACTTATATGTTGATCCTTCATTAATTTTAGGTATTAGATACTGGGTTGTTCATCTCATATCTATTATCCAAAAATAGATCCATATTGATGTATAAGAAATAATAAAGGTACATTTTATGTACTAAACTTGTAGCTAATGCACACATTTATGAATTATGACTACGGATCTTTTGCTGGATCGACCAAGCGGTCAGAGGACAGGCGCTAGAGCAATGACTCAAAGAGTTCCAAAGATTGAAACGGGGGACGCAGCAACAACTATTTATTAATTACATGATCCCATGAACATGAACATCCAAGATTTGCAAGTGCAAATAAGACACAATGACCTTGAGGGAAAATTTACTCCACGGTGTCCATACCGAAAATCGAACAAGAAACCTCTCCAGCATGGAGAGAGGAAGTGCCACCAGGCCAAGACCCCGTTGGCTCTATGATTGTGGTTGAGATCACTTCAATGGGACATAATTTTTCATTACGGCGTTGTTATTTGCATCCTCTAAGTTACTAAGTGCCCCATGCTTATGAGCACACCCCAGTCCAAATTGGGATTCTACTAGGGGCACCCCTACAAATAAGTGCACATCATAATCTTTCTCCTCTCACCTTTCCCTCCCCTCTTTCTCGTTTGCTTGTTGGTACCCGTGTAGCTGCCACTGTGAGTCCCTTGCAGGTAGTCGACATCTTCGGATCCTGTGCATGTCGACCTCACCGCCTGTTGCTCACCTTCTTCTTCTTCTTCCTCCTCCTTGAAGAAACCCTAGCCTACCATAGATGAATATTGGCCTACACGAGAACCGTGATGGCAACGGATTGTATGAGCATCTCCAACCGGGACGGCCCCCATCCCCCGTCCACGTGGGCTTTTGGGGGTTTGAACACCGAAAATACCCCTCCAACCGAGCCCCCATTGCCACCCCCATTTATGAGGAGGCCACGGTCAACCCCCATCCTTGGGGGGAACTGTTGAGCCCTCATTATTATTAAAAATCTTTAAAAAATCAACAACTATGAGGTGCAGAGTTTGGTACAAAATAGTCATATTTTTTTTTTATTAAAACATCTTTAAAAAATTCAAAAGATGGGGGCTTTGTTGGAAACACATGATGTAGCCCACCCCCCAAAAGCTGACTTGGCATCAAATCACCCCCAAAATATGACGATGAGGGTGAGGGATCGGTTGGAGATGCTCTTACATAATCTCTAGCGGACTCTTTTGAATTTCTTCCTTCCTTGTCTTACCAAAAGAAATAGAGAAAGAAGTCCAAAGGGGGCTCCAACGAGCTCCACCAAATTTCTCTATTTTGATATTTGCCTACTCTTCTCCCTAAGGTTGGCTAGAGAAGTAGAAAAAACTAAGAATAGTGGACCCTAGTTTGCATTGAATGAAAGTCTATTGTCTTTCTTACTTTTTAAAACAGCCCTTGTAAATATTGTTTTCATGGGTCCTAATTTGATCATTTTATACAAAAATAGTGAGAGATTGAGGAGCTCGATGGAGTGCTCTTTTCATTCCTAGCCTACGTGTCGGTTATAAGCTTTGAAGAATATGAAAGAATCGTAGGAGCCCGTTGGAGATGCTCTAATTGGACTGATCGAAAACGAGAAACCTATGGGAAAATTTTTGATTTTTTTTTTTCAATCCTAAAGGGGTGCTTTGTAATATAGTGGGGTGCAAATAATAACCCCACTTAGAGGTCTAGTAGATTTTGTACCACCGACCGAGCCCGTAGCTGTTTTCTCACAGGTGAAAGGTGCCCTTATAACGAAAGAGAAATGATCCCTTAACGGTAAGATGGCACCCCCTTATGCATCAGAACCGTCTGATGCCAGCCAACCCCTAAAGATGAATCTCACCCAGCTCGGATTGACGGTGCTTGACGCATCGGTCCCGCCACCGTACGGTACAGGATACCTTACGGGTTGACCGTTGACGTTTCATTACGGGCACGACCGGCCAAATTGCGTGGAAGTCACGAGGAAAAAATCGTTAAAAATACGTTTCGATCTCTTCTGCTTCTGATCAAACGTTTGGGTAAAGTATACTTTGCCCCCCTACAGTTTAGCTCAAAAACACTTAACCCCCTTGTAGTTTATTTTGTTCCAAATAGCACCCTAAAGTTTGAAATGTTAGCACAATGCCCCTTTTGTCAAATCCCTAATTTCCTCATTAGGTAATTATTAGGGGAAATTTGACATAAGTCCTTGAGAGATGATTTTTAGTTGCAGGACACGTTAATTTCAAAATATAGCTCAAATCCCTCCCGATGAATATATACTCTTTCTAAAGACGAATATATATTCTTTATGAAACGAATATATACTGTTTCTAAAGACAAATATATACTCTTTTATAGACGAATGTACACTTATAGGGACCTTTGCTAATATAGCAAATTATGGTGTCCTGCGTCTAATATTATAAAATCGTTAAGGACCTATTCCTAATTTGCTGTAATCTTATCTTATAAAAACTGAATTGAAGGGGGGCAAAATGTAGTTTCTTAACTTTAGGGGTGTTATGTGTTTTTGAGTTAAATTTCAGGGGGTCAAGTGTAATTTGCCCAACGTTTAATTAGATTCGTTTCTCGAATAAAACCCTGCTGGTCCGATTCTTTCCCCTCGATTGCGACCCTCGATCTTCGCCCCATTTCCTTCGTGGTTCCACCGGCCATGCTCTCCGCCCTCTTGCTCGGTTTCTTCTTCGGGGCGGTGGCAGTCGTCGCCGTCGAGGCCGCGGTCCTATTGGCGGTCATCCACCGGTTGAGCAGGGGGAGGAAGGCGCCGGAGCCGGCGGAGCCGCAGGAGGAGGATGGCCATCTCGACCCCGGGCAGCCGCTCGCCTCGGCGGGCAACAAGCAGGTCAGCATTCCCGGTTCCTGTGATGTGCTTTCTTGGTGGGAGTTGGAATTCCTTGCGGTTCTTTTCTTGATGCGTTCTTCAGGTTTTTGATGACCTTAAAAGAATTTCAGGGACTTGGATATTACGGAATCTTACTAGTTTCATAAAATAGATAACCTAACACAGTGGAAATTGTTGGGTTTGTAGTTTTAAAATTCCTTGGTCAAATGCTAAAGCATGAATTTCATCTTCTTTGAGTCAATAATCCTAGAAACCCCCAGGTCGTAGATACCCATAATTACGAATTTACGATCAATGAAGCGAGCATTATGAAAGCGGTTTGTGGGGATCATCTGAATGGAAAGCACACCTTCGACGAGGACAAAAAGCTTGAGTAAACAACACTAAAGGCATCTTCCAAAGCATTGCTGGTACTAATGGGGTTTGAATTTGGTTTCTTATGATGCTAATTGTTGAATCTAAGCTCTTATTAGTCACTTTATCATGAAATCCTAGCATTAGACATTTCACTCTTTTGTTCCCTCTCCGCTTGCCGACACACAATCCACTTTTGATATGCACTTTGAATTTGAAGTTGCTTCTTGGCGAAAGATTAATTATAATAAGGGAGAACGCTTGCGACTGTGATCCAAGAAGACAAACGAACTATATTTTCAAGCCGTTGGATCTAATTGGTTGGGATGAGTGCGATGCTCTCTCTCTCTCTCTCTCTCTCTCTCTCACTATCAGCCCCCGTGTCTCTCTCTCCCCTAATCTCTCTTTCCCTCCCCCTTATCTATTTTCCTTCCATGATCCTGCCCGCCCATTAGTACTCTTTCTCTCTCTCTCTCTCTCTCTCTCTCTCTCTCTCTCTCTCTCTCTCTCTCTCTCTCGTATCTCTAACCGCTCCCTATTATGCTATCCCGATCACAACCGTCCATTGCACCCAGGACCCTGTCCCCCCTCTCAGTTCAGTTTTTTTTATTCGGATCACCGCCCTATTAATCTCTTTCTCTTTTCCCACAACTTGAGACCGAGAACCCCTTGATCTCACCCATCACAGAGAACAAAACCCCTATCCATCTCTTTTTCCACATCATCTTATGTCGAATGACCTCATCCACGGAGCCCCTGAGCTTCCTCCCTCCGCCGGACGGAAGCCCTATCTGAGATCTCATTCCCATAAGGTTCCTCTTCTTCCCTCATGTTTCCAACAAAATCCTCTCTCTTACACCCTCCCGTTTCTCTCTCTGTTAAGTTGTCGACGATTCTCCACCGACGGGATTTGGAGTCTAGATCCGGTGGCTGGATACATGCTCCTCCTCGATCGGCATGGCACCACCGACTGGTGACTTGCACTTAGTCTCGGTAGTAGGCACCCCCATCCGATGAAACACACTCTTTCCTGACCGGCAGGCAGCCCCGGTCAGAAACAATGGGGATGTCAATTGCAAGGCTATGGATGCCCTTCTCCTAAGGTACTACCCTCTCTCTTTGGCTTGCTCTGAAGTACTTGCAGTTTTAAAAATTAGCAATATCCAAGTTTATCTTGAAACAAGATTGGCTTTGTAGAGGATTAGATGATGTTGGTATTTTTGCAAAAATCACATCTCAATCCATTCCATCAGTGCATAAAGGACTCCGATGATCAAGAAGCGTGACGCGGGCCGCAACGAGATTAGCGTTGGCAAATATCGTAGGCTCTGTGTGCTCGGGCTGATCTCTCCGATCCAAGAACCTGCCATCGCTGTCCGGACCAGCTACGATGGCGCCCACCACGACATTTAGATTGGGACGCACTGTGACCCGCTATCTCTCGCCCCTCTCTCTCTCCTCCAAAACTGCATGTTTGCATAGCTTGATTTTTTATTTTTGGTGGGATGAATTGTCTGCATCTTAAATTGTTGAAACTTCTCATTAAGGATATATGATCGTAAAGA
Source organism: Chamaelirium japonicum (assembly GCA_947650365.1). Classification (NCBI taxonomy): domain Eukaryota; kingdom Viridiplantae; phylum Streptophyta; class Magnoliopsida; order Liliales; family Melanthiaceae; genus Chamaelirium; species Chamaelirium japonicum. The sequence goes on from OX393554.1 coordinate 17,712,126, forward strand.
TGATAAATGACTCAGAATCTGATTCGTTTATCTATTTTTCCATACTTGCTGTAGTTACACTGCTGTTACCATTGTTTCACTGGGTTTTACTATCTTATTTAGAACAAATAATGGTTTTATTGGGTTCTATTAACTCCGATTTTGCTCGCCATTGGTGAATTATCAAACTTGGTCCTTTCAATTTCCACAAAAGTTATTTTGATTGTGTTAACGAGCCTCATCGAGTGCGCTGAGCCGTGTGCGTGTTGCCACGATTGAGCCTGATGAGTATGCTGTTTAATGGACCAGTCATGACTAAGATCGTGAGAAGTTCTTTTGTTTCATATTTGGTGGAGACTATGGTAATGTATATTTTCATTGATGTTTATCATTGATGTTGTCTCAAGTTGATAGATAGCAAGTGGGTTTCAATTATTTCATGTATTAATCGCAAGTGGGTCTCTCTCTCTCCTATCGGAGTATGCCTGTACGCCTGTCATAGCGGGAGCACATGAATTTCTTTTAAACAGAGATCGCCGGAGCACATCAAATTTTTTTAGACATAGAGAAACAAAGCAAAGATTTATTGGTGCAAGAATCTATCTGGTTCTTTTTGTTTGTAATGATACTATCTTTATCTCATTTTTAATATGTTTTTGGAATTGGTTTAGTTTTTTTTTGTTATGTTAGTTGTCTTCTTTATCTGGATCCTTGGTCTATTTTGGGAATTGGATTTTTTTTTTGTTTGTTATGTGGCTATGTATGAGTGGTTAACCCCAAAAAGATGGAACTTCGGTTGATTTGTCGGTTCCCTTGTATCTTAGATTAATAACTTGCTCACCTATTGAAAGGAAAAACAATTGAAGAATGCCTTGATTATTAATATTTAATACTAGCTCATCTTAAAGTTTAACCCACTAATCTATTATTCACAAAAATCACAACCAACTAAAAGAAAAATATGTATTTTTCTAAGTTGTGATTTGTATGGGGATGGACATAAATTTGCATACTGTTAAATGATGTTTATAGAGTTGGAATTTAGTTTAGTACTACTTAAAATTTTAATTAATATACATCAATGGCACGATGGAGGGAAAGAGAGGCCAAGGTTTCCATTGTGATGTCATCAATGTAAATAACTCAACTTTTACTCTCTTTATCTGAACCAATTGCTTTATTCCTTTGATTCTAGTTCCTCATAGTTACATCTTATCAATTCTTCTTTTTTGTGTTCTATATGTTTGACCCATTTTGATATCTTTAATTTGGTTACTCTTTGGTTTTAGATCAGTAGGTATGTGGACAATTTTGTTTTAAAATTATGGTTTTTTGTGTATCAATACCTTGTTTGTTATTTTTTTTTGTTCCTTTGCATGCAGTAACCCGTGCATTACACGAGGTTAGCAACTATGCCTGAATCCACATTATCACTATCTTGAATTGAACTGGAACTACTCTCTTTCTCTCTCTCTAGATATCTTCATTGTTTCAAGTTGTTATGTTAGCAGTATTTTTGAGTGGTTGGATGTGGTAGATTAGCACAAGTTCTCTTTTAATCAAATTGGAAGCGATATGAATTTTTCTTTTATTGTTCATAAATAACAAAGATGAGAGAGAGAGAAAGAGAGAGAGAGAGAGTTAAGCCATTTTTTCCCTATCTTTTTATTTTTCTTTTATTTTTGAGTGGTTGGATGTGGTAGATTAGCACAAGTTCTCTTTTAATCAAATTGGAAGCGATATGAATTTTTCTTTTATTGTTCATAAATAACAAAGATGAGAGAGAGAGAGAGAGAGAGAGAGAGAGAGAGAGAGAGAGAGAGCATTTTTTCCCTATCTTTTTATTTTCTCGACGACCTTTCTTTATGTGGTGCTTAGGATATTCTTTTTTATTTTGACTCACGCATTTGCTGATATAGGTATTATAAGTAGAATCTACATGCTTCTTTGACAAAATGGTTCTTTTTGAATTTTTTTTCCCGTCTTAGTTTTAAGCAAAGGCGATGCCGATGAATTTTGCTGCCCAAACCCAATGTGTTTTGCTGCCGAAGGTGGCCGCTGTAGTGCCGACAGGAACATATATTAGTAGTGAAGAATAAAGTATCCCATCTCAAGTGGAGCACAATGAGAATAAGAATAGCAGATTCAGGAATTATGTCTGAAAAAGAAGATGAAAGTGCATCATACAAGTAAATTTGGAGAAGTAACTTCATCAAAAGTGCGGAATGAGTGTGTTAAATAGGAAGCACACTTCCACAAGTTTTTGGTGGGTAATACCTTTTCCCTCGTCACTAGGCTATGGAAAATCCTACCTTCACCCACATCCTTTCATTTGGTCAGAAGAAGAGTTTGGGAATTTGGAGCTACCTAAAGTAGTTTGATGCCTTTATCAAGAGGTTCACAATAGGAAGCTAGCAGCAAAAGATCTCACAAACTTGACAGAATAGAACCATACACATCACAAAACTTGTAATGGCCAAAGTGGCGCAATCTTCATTTTCGCAAAACATATGGAGCATTTGTTCTTGTTGCATACAGTATTCACTGAAGACCTTAGACCTGCGAAAACAACATTCCATATAACTAGAACCTTTTGTACATTTGACAATACAAAATAATCTCCTTTCACTAGACATATCCCTTTGGTAAAGTTTACGGGTCAACTTTGGAGCTCGCACTAGACACCCAACTATAGAATAGATTCAATGACTGGGCAGTTAATGCAACTTAGAGAGAGATTGGAAAATGCCTACAATTACTAAGAAAACTTTAATCCTGAATCCATTCTGGTCATAGAGGACTTGATACTTGCAACAACCCATCAAAATCATGGTAGTGTTGATGCAGCCAGAGTTGAGGAGGAATGCAATGTGCAAGGGCTGAAAGGCTTTTTTTCATTTAGTTTTTTACATTTTTAGTTTAGTAGGGATTTTTATTTAGTTTCTTGTAACTTGAGGGGTTAAGTGAAAAAAAATTTGAGTGGATTAGATGAGGGTTATGATTAGATTAAGCTAGAGTTTAATGTAAGACAAAGATTATATTACTTTTGTCTTATGCCATGTCAAGTGAAAAGAAAATAAAGAAAATAAAGAGCACCATATAATTGTACAAACATTTCGATTGTTGACTGCACGACAACGTGTCCATCGATTATTTTAATTTCCATCGACTCTTTTCCATATTTTTTTTCCTAACTTGATTGCTTAGGTGGCATGATGTTTGACTTACTAGACCATGGATCAACGAAAGAGATGGTTTTGAGGTTTTTATTTAGGTGAGAGCAGGTGTGGTACATCTAGTAAATACTATGAAAGAAGAAAGCACAAAAGAGGAAAGGAGTACCTGGTTGTCCACTAGTTCCTGTTAGAGGATTATGTGAAGGTTGGCTTCCCAAATTACAAAACTGGGCAACCCTTACTTTTTGGCCCTAGATGATAGGAGTCCAAAAAACAGTGCAACCAACCCCTCTCTTGCCCAATGAAACCGCTCCCTATTTAGAGTTATTAATTTCTATGACAAGAGTACTAAAACAAGTTAACGAGTACTAATAAGCATAGACAAGGAGTACTAATAATCTACTATAACATGGGAAGGATGTAGGGGCTAGGATACAATGGGATAACACAATCGGCGATTGATATCTATCTAGATGGCCGACGAAGGCATGATTTAATTTTTTTAGCGATGGCAGACATAGGTGATGTTGCAAGGGGCGGAGATCAGAGTTGGAAGATAGAGGCGATGGAGGAGGTCGACGGTAGCAGACGGTTGCGGCAATGATGACGATGACACTCTTTTATTTTGTTCTGTAGTGGGTAATGCAATGACACTGCCGAATCTATCGATGCTGCCCAACTCTCCAATGCCTCGCAAAATTATTACCGTCGTTCACAAAATTATCGCCACTCATAAAATACTATTGACCTCGTAAAAATATTGTCGCCACCCTTGAAATTTTTTATGTCGCTTTGAAATCTTGGTTTTCACTAGTAATCAGCAGGAGAAGGATGGTTTACCTCCCTATTTGGAGGAATACAAATTATATCAAGGGAAAGACTAATACTAATTGGTTCGAGAGTCTCGAGGAAAGTCGTGGATGATTATTGTATTTAAAACGAGGCCTATGACCACCGTTTTTCATCAATTAACTCTTCACGGGTCTTATTTGCCATGTTTTATTGTTGCGATTGGCTTGGTATGGTGCCTACTGCCTCGGTTCCTTGATACAACGCACTGGAACATTAAAGTGTGGTGCCTTAATGCTCGCTAAAAGTAAGACTCTTCTAATAATTTGTTGTTTTCTGTAGATTTTTGCATATATGGTTTAGTTTCTACACCTACTGTACTTTGTGTTCGTCAATCTAATTGTCCTTAGGCCTAGATCCACCAAATAAACCTCTTATCAGCCTTCCCAAACCTTGTAATTATGTTATAGAATTTACAACCTAGCAAGCAAGTGATTTTCAAATTCCTCTACATGTACCTAGATTATACCAGCAAAAAATTATTGACATTTCTCTAAATTTCTTCTTCTTCTTTTGACCTCTTCCCTTTTCATTATTTAGAACTTGGTTTTGGCCCCTTTGCTCGTGGGTTCAAGCACTTGCTGAATTTTCGAAAAAAATCCTACATTTGTGCAAAAATTTGCACTTCTTGTATAGATATAGATGTGTTCGCGATTCTATATTATTTGTAGTCCATGGATCCTAATTCGAGCTACACCGCTCATGCGATCAAAATTATTGACAACCACCCAAATCCACAACCCTTATCCTTGGACCGGGATCCACTCCCTTAATTTTTGTGCTATCAGTTCCTGAATGTGTGTGGGGGTAGACCTATTGATCCTTGTTGAAGGTTTGGGCCACATCTTCTGACCATGGGCACTTGGTGGGGACAAAGGGTGTCTTGGAGAAGCTTGTGTATGTTCCGTCGTCCAATGATCATAGTATCTGTGAACCAAGCAATGTAGGTGATTGGTGTATTTAATCCAATAGGTGAGAATGAACTGTGTGCTCAAATCTCCTCAATTCGAATCTCGAAAAATTTGACATCTAGAGGGATGAGAACTAGGGTTTCTAAAGTAGGGATCTCCCTCTATTCTTCATGAAACAGAGAATTGTCTCCAAATGATTATAAGAGGTCTCCTTTTATCCTAATGAGATCCATACTAATCCTCATGGGAGTCCGGATTTCTCCTATTGAAGGACGAGTTTTATAAAAATAGCAACGTGTACAAACATCCCCCCAGATTCTCTTTGCAGCTAGGGGACATCACATATGCTGGTTTTGACTTGACGTTCTCACAAATTCCTCCTAGATTTTATATAGGACATGGTCAAACTTTACTATAAATAATTTCTGTTTTAACAATGGTTTTTTGTTCAACAAATGAGTCCAAAAAGGGTGGAACATGGGGTGGAAGAACAAAGCTCAATATTGAAGTTGTAAGCTTGTTTAGCTGCTCATTTCAGCATGTTGAATGCTGAAAGTGGATGCCAAATGCAAAAGTTGTAGCCTCCGGATGTTTGAACGCATGATCAAAGGTATAATGGTTACCATGATTGTCCTACAATCCAATTTAGACATATCCAAGTTATAACTTATAAGTGATCCTCCTGGATTAGGGTTTGCATATCCAAGTACAAGTGATCCTCTTGGATAGGTTTCCCCCTATTAGTGAGTTCAACTCTTGCTGGATCAAACAGGAAGGTAGGAAAGCTTTTGCTTTCCATTCTCTTTGCCACTTCGCCTGCTTGGCATCTAAAATTTCTCTTTGGACTTGTGCTCCATAATGTCGGCCTCCACTAATGGTTCCTCCTACAGTTGTACTATATCCATTATAATCCACAAGTATTAATGTAGGTTTCCGATGTTAGTCAGTTTTCTTCTGGCATAGAAGGCTCAAACTTCTTGCGATTATCTGCACTACCAACAATCTATATTGCTATATGAAGTGGCAAATCAATACGCTAGTTGTTCTCCCAAGTTTTTGAAATTTCGAAGGGATTAAATTGAATTTGTATTCAGCTTTTTTCCCCACTCTTCAGTCTTTCTTTGCTCAGGCGTAGCCATACTAGCTCACTCTTTTAGAAGTTGCAATTCAGCCAATGCTTGACAAGTCATTTTTTAAAAAACTTTTGTGGTGATTTGTGTATTGTGACTTAACCTCCTGGTATACCTTCCCAATCACCTCTAAACCCTATCTTGTGCCAACTCTCCCTATTCTGTTGCAGAATTTCATTTTCCACCAATAGTGAACACCAGCTCAAAGGGCTTTGTGGCAATTAACCTAGATAAACCTCAAAATGTGATTTTTTTGAGTGGAAATGTGGATAGACTTGTTGTAAGGTAAGCAGTCATAGTCCGCAAGAAGATATTCCACTATCCGATCATGACCTCCATAAGACCATGCTGCGAGTCGAAGGCAGTACTCCACTTCAGCATGGTGTTGATTATCCCCCATTATGCTCTTTTCAGAAGTGACTCATGAAACATCTCTCTATTTGAATAATGGAAGAAGGTACTTTGGAGTTCTTCCTTACTTGATGAACAACAGCTTAACTGCTTCTTCGCTCGTCGAATAACGATCAAAGGACTAGCTGAATCCCACACAAAGGAAAAATCAGAACCAAAAGCCAAAATTTTGAAATATGAGAGGACAACGGGCAAAATAGATCTAATTATCAGGTACAAACTTTTTAAAGATGGATTCACAAGAAGTTCAAGTCTCCAAATGCAATAAGTCAGCACCTTTGTTACATAATTTTTTTTCTATAATCCAAGTAGATGCCATAAGAGTTTGCAAAGGGGCTAGGAAAATAGCCCTTGCAGGTTTTTGAAGGAAGGAACTGCTTGATCAACCGTTTAGAGATGAAATCAGGTTAAATGAGGCATATAAAACCTGCAATGTTGGTGGGATTCACAAATACCTTCATTTGGACCATAACCCTACATTTGGCAAATAAAAGAGTCTGCATTCATGTGAACAACTTTCCACCATTAATCATTAGCAGCAAAGGGGAATCTCAAATTTATGATTTTTTTTTAAATTCTTGGAATAGTGGATCTTTGGGTGTCTTAGGAGTAAATGAATTTAACCTTTCATTGCTTCCAGAAGTTGATTACTTTTGAATCTTTGATATTGTTGGTAGTAAATATGTTGTCAATTTCATGCTAGCTGATGATGAGATGGTCACAAGTGGAGGAGGTCTACATTATACCTCTTCAATGTCAGTTTCATAGTTATAACCGACTGCCTAGGAAACTTATCCCTTCCTCAGATTCAATGTAGATGGAGAGCGGTTGTAGTGATCCTAGGGGCAATAGCCCTGTGTACACTATCACACCAGATCGTAATCCCTCACATACATTATTTGATTATGCTACGTAACTATAGTCTATAACTATAACAATGTATGTGCATCCATCATAAATCATTATATAACACTCTACATGACATTCCTTTAGTACAAATTAAAGAAGAACTAAATTTAAATTAGTTGGTTCATTCTTTCATAACTGACTTTCCTCAACTCTAATATTGTTAGGACTTGTAGAATTGTAAGATTATCTAGTAAAATTTTGGTTTAGACAATGAGTATCTAAACAACCTCTATCATATCATCACGCTGATATCCTTGAATCACATTGCAATTGAGTCAATATCTTTGCCTTAATATCATAATATCAGAATACACTGATATGTTATTATAGTCATGATATCGACTCAAACTTACCTTGCCCATGTTATTTCAAATTTTTTGAATCTTTACTTTTTTGCATGCTCTATTGTTTGTTCATAAACTATGAACTCTTCAAAGGCTTGTGGTTAAGGAATCATTTTTTAATTCTCAAAAGTTTCTTTTTAAGTTCTCTATTTTGTTTCACATGTTTCATTGGCGTTGTTTGGTTGCACAGGTTAACATCTTGGTTTTTTACAATATAGGTTTTACTTGTGGGTTTGAAGTAAGTGAGTTTTTAGGATGTATTTTATATTGTTTTAGGAATTTATGCTGTTTGTTTCCTCACTAAAGTGTGCCAAGTTTGCCCACAGAGGAAAGGCACAAGCATGGACCATAGTCCTTCTCAACCCAAATTTGATTGGCACTCCCTCTGATCCATGCATCCCAGCTCCCAACCAATCAACACCACCACCCTCCATACACCCTTGTGTGTGGCTACCAAAGCATGAAGGGAGCTGGCACTAGAGACAAAATTGAGAGGAGAGGAGCTGCATGGGGACAGGCCGACAGGGCTGAAGCCACATTGTAGGAGTCGGAGGAGGCCAGATGTGGTTTTAGATTGGAGACGAAAGGAGTTTAGAGAGGAGATGGATGGGGCGGAGGCATTGGAATTTGGAAGGAGTGGAGAATGGTGTCGGGATAAAGCCAAAGTGGAGAGGGACGTGACTGGAGCTGGATGACGGTTGGAGATGGAGTTGAGAAGGAGGGGTTGTGGATGAATTGGAGAGGGAAGAAGAGAGGGTAGAGGTATTATGTTTCGGCACAAAAGAGGGGTTATGATATTTGACGCTATTAATTGGCTTTTTCGAGGTTTTGAGAAGAAAAGGGGGATGGGTAGTGCTTTTCTCAAAACCTTTGGTTTTCATGACGCGAAGGTTTCCTATAACCAGGTCCCAAAGCAGAACCAAACAGCCTCTTGCTAGAACGGGTCTCATAAAGTTTGGTATTCATAATATAACAGGTCTTTCATGTGTTTTGTTAATAATGTGTATTAGTTAAGCTCCCACAAGAATTTCTCATCAAGTATAATTGTTGAATTCTGTAGTGTTGATGATGATAACATTGCACCAGTTTCTCATTTAAAGAGAAAAGATTTAAGAACGATCAGTTTATCTAGAATGGTTTCATGTGACAGGATAATTGGACCGACAAATATGGGTCAACTGTTGCATCATATTCATTTGGTTAATAGATATTATTCTGTTAACATCTAATGTGAGATGTAGTCTTTCTTGTCTGTTACAATACATGATATGATGATATGTTGCGATGTTTCCTGATGTTCTTTTATTATTACTGTCTGTGATAACCAGGGTACAGTTTGGGTGTTGGAATCAGAAAAGATTCCGAAGGTTAGCACTAATGAATCACCAACAAGAGCACCCAAGGAGCAAAAGAACAAGGACATTGTGGAGGTTATCCCTGTTAAAAAATATGCTAAAATAAAAGGTCATTCCTTGATCTTGTCAGATCTTGAAGGCTCGCAAGCAATTATAGATCTCCTTAATTGTACAATTGTAGCTGTTTCTGCTTCAAACCAGTCTTCACGAAAGTGGTGAGCTTTATAAAATGCTTTCCTTTACAATATATTGCACTGTTGACATATTTTGACATCTGTTCAAACATATTTTTGTTTTTCTTCCTCGTCGCTTATGAATATTTACAAAATGAATTCGTACATGCAAATAAATTGGTGCTAATTCACTATATTGTATGGAACCTGACTTATTTATGTTTATTTTATTATGTAAGATGCATTGGGTTCACCAGAGTTGGGTAGAGTACATCATGGCTTGTGTCTTGTCCTACACCGTTTCTTTTTCATGAATAAGTTTCCGAGTGTAGCAAATTGAAATAATTTTTTCAAAATCTAATATTGCTTCTAACTTCTTTGATTTAACATAGGGCTAAAAGGTATCCCATTAGATTGGAAAGCAAGAATTCATTAGTTTACAATGGAAGCAAAACATGTTTCTTATATCTTGACACTTCTTGGGAGAAGGAATCATGGTGCAGAGCACTTTGTCTTGCGTCCTGTCTTGACAAGGAAAAGTTAAAATGGTATGCCCAGTTGAGTGAAGAGTTCCACCATTATCTGACATCTTTAAATGCTGAATACCCTTCATTTCTTAAGCCGTCTTCACTAGGTGCTGAAGCTATAGACCAATCCAATAGGATAGATGTATCTACTTCAAAGGTTCGTTCTTTTCTAAGGAAGTTTACAAAGAAGGCTTCCAAGTCTGGTGTTGAAAGTAAAACAAGTTCGACCACGTCATCTACTCGTGGTGAAAGAAAAATTGGTGACAAACTACATTCCTCACATGATGAATCATTGACTGATGGATTGATAAAAGGTTATTCAGAAGGTAAGTCTTCAAGCAGTTCCTTACAAGATCCGGTGCAGCCTACTTCACCAACCTCTAGTCATCTCGGTAACAAAAGCCTGCATGCAGTATTTCCCGATGCAGTTTGCAATGAAAAGTTTGTTAATGACGAGGGTACACTCTGCTTGAATCTATTATTTTCACGGCTTTTTTTTGATGCCAAAAGAAGTAACGAGGTGAAAGATGCCATAAAAGCACGTGTCCAGGTAATTAACAGTATCTGTGATCTTCAATGTTTTCTGTATCATTGAATGCAAAGCTGATCTTTTTTCTTATGTGTGAGCAGAAAACATTGTCAAGTATGAGGACTCCTAGCTACATTGGTGGAGTGGTATGCACTGGCTTAGATCTTGGAAATCTTCCTCCTTATATTAATAAATTGAGGCTTCTTCCCATGGATTTGAATGAGGTGTGGGCTGTGGAAGTTGATATCGAATACTCAGGTGGCATACTATTAGACGTCGAGACAAGGCTTGAAGTTTGTGAACCTGGATTACAAGAAGACATCATAAACACAAGTTTCGAACAAAGTTCCGCTGGGGAAGATCTTCTTGAGAGTATTGAGCATTATGGTAATCAATTGAAATCTTCAAGTGATTCATCTAACCGAATGGAGAATAGAGATGAAGGGGATAAAGTAGGTTAGTATGAATATGTGTCATATACTTTTATTATCACAACTGAGTTCTATTGAAAAGCTTCACTACATATATCAATGTCGAGACTTACATAGCTTCTTACTTAAAGTACAAGAAAAATAAATGACAACAAACATGTAGACCAGAAATATTCATCCATGAATTTTTTTCATGTAATATGTGGGGTTTTATACAATTTTAGTTACAATTTTTTTAAGTCCATTGTACTAATTGTTTATTAGTCTTTGGATCCCTTTCCTTCAAAGTTCCAAAATGTTGTGTTTGCCAGGTGATCGAGGGGAGATAAGGTGTCCTACGTTAGGCAGGCATATGGAGCACATGGAAACATTCCCTCTCTTCCATGCGCTTATAAATTAACATTTAAGTTAACTATTCATTTGGTTCATTGGTGATTTTGATTTTTATTATAATATTTAAACGATATATTGCTATGAAATTCTAAAGTTAAATGCAAAAGTAGACATTTTAATAATTTATATCATAATCATCGCTTCTTCCAATGCTCAACTTCTCTCCTGCATCTTTGATTTTGGAATAGAACTGCGAAAGACAGACCAATCAAATACCAGCACAATTGAGAGAAAAGAGGAAAGAGAGAATTAATGGAGGTTGAAATTAAAGTTAATGTTATATTGGCTAGAAATCACTAAAGTAGTTTGTCAAAAAATAGGAAGTAAAATTTACATTCCTCTCCCTATACAAGTCTCCCTTCTTCTACAAGAAATACTTATACTAAACAATAGCTGAACTAATGTCAAAACGATTGGGACTCCTACCACTTTTTGAATTTCTGTATTTTCTTTCCTTCTATTTTACTTTTTGCATTTTTTTTTGGGGGATTTAGTGAGTCCCTGAAAAAAGGGACCGATTAAACTAAAGAACTGTGAAAACCTATGGACAAAAATACCCTTGACTGTGCTTTAAATTTTCTTTGCAAGGCCACGGAACCAATGAACACTGAACCTGACCAGATCTGCTCGCCTCCGCCGGACCCCACCTCCTTTTCTCACCTCCCTCACCGGCGGTGGCTGCCGTCGGGGTGGGGTGCGATGCTCGATGGTGGCTGCCGTTAGGGTGGGGTGCGATGCACCAGCTGGAGCCCCACCTCCTCCCTCATTGGCGGTGGTCGTGTCGAGAGAGAGAGAGATGGGAGAAGAGAGCAGGGAAAAAGTAATTTTGGGTTTATTAAAAAAGACAGGGACCTTAAGCTAAAAGAAACTCTAGCGGGTCTTGTTCACGGGATGGATCTGTTGTCAGGGACCTCTCACACATTAACCCTTTTTTTCTTTTATGTTTTCTTGATGTTTTACAGATTACAGCATGTGACTGTGATATAGAGAGGAGAGACACAACCCATTCCTTATTTTTTAGTAGAAAAGGCATGAGAAAAGTGGAGGAACTTCCCATCCTCAACATGAGAGGAGTTTTGTTCCTCTTCTTTTTGTGGCTAGGCCCCACGAGTTGGAGAAGGCCACAAACTTCCCTCCTTATGTGAAGAGGAGTCCAACATAAGGAGAGAAAAGTGGCTGATTGATTATGATTAGTTGATCATCCTAAAAAAAAGATATTCCTTGAACTTTGCAATTAAATCCCTCTACTTAAAAAAAATACATTCAAGAGAAAAAACAAGTTAAAATGTTTCTCCTAACTAAATCATACTAAGCCCTTATTTAATAAAATTTGAGATAAAAGGGAATTATTGAAGACGAATTGAAACCCAATGAGCTTCAATGTGCTCTTCTACGGGTCTTCCCAGCATGGTTTGAAATCTTGGCCGATACCGGTACGTATTGATTTTGTCCGGTTTGAGACCGGTACTGCCCTCGATCCCGATACCTAGCCCGTACCGGTCGGTACCGATACATACCAGTTCGTATCGATCAGTTTAGGTCGGTACGGACCGGTACCGCTAGGTTTAATTTTTTTTATTTATTTTTTGGGCTTTTTATTCCTCAACCAGTATTGGTCAGTATCGGTATGTATCGGTCGATACATATCGATTCAGGGTCGACCTATACCGTGATTTTGAACCTTGCTTCCGAGTTGGAGAGATCTCGACTCTGTTGAGAAAATCGGAAAACACTCCGCATGACTGTCTGAATCCATATTTAATAGTCCTTTCGTAATCCATGTGCTCGCACTTTTGCGATGAATATTTTCCCACTATGAAACAGGTCCAGAACTTGATCAATGAGTTTCATGTTCTAGCTTCGTACTATCCCTTTAGAACTTTTCCCTTCTTACTTTATGCGGTTTTTCTCGTGAACAATTTTTCGATCAACTTTGAAAAAATTTGAATCATATCGAGGTTGGATCGTTGGACTCACAATTGGAGTGAGCACTAGTTCAAGAATCAAGACTTATTATTCCATAGGAACTCGTGAAAGGAGATGGTGGCTTGCTTTCCTCCTTCGGAAAAGTATCCATGAAAACTCGCAGAGTGTTGTTAATTGGCATTGGGTTCATTTAGATAAACATCATAGCTAGCTTAGAGCCAACTATGATCTTGGTGCTTTTGCCCTCTCTAAATGTTGGTATGCAGCAATAAGCTTGGAGATTTGATATTTGTAACATTAAAATCCATTTCCCTGTGCGCATGCAAATATATCTTCTTAACACTATTGGAAACATATAGGTGCTATATTTGGTGTGGTATACCCTATGGCGGTCATAAAGTCATGGATGGCCAACCCATACTGAATTTGAATTCCCAACCCATACTGAATTTGACTAAGCAACATGATGTGATGGTATAGTCGTAGCATTGTAAAGACATTTCACTATATAAGAAAGTGGATGTGACTTACTTGTAAGTTCCGATTTCTTTAACAATTTCTTTGGAAATCATATTGTTGTGAGGTTTGGAGCTTGGGAAGGAGATGAATCCCTTGATTTGTTCATCTCCCCACGTGGTGTGTATATGGGCTTGGATTTGTGATTGAAGATGACCAAACTCTCATACTAAGAGAGTTAGAATACACCAGATGACCAAACTCTCGCACTAAGATAAGCAATAGATCCATATGGTCCTCGCAATCATCCTCTGCATCATCAAAAAATTAGATTACCTTGGCCTTCCACTCCCTTATTTTCGGCTAAGTTACTTTGTTGATTCTGACATATGTGAGACATGCCCTCACTCCCCACACATAAAACAATGGACATAATTCCGCATAGAAGAGCTAAAAATCTTCTCCTTGCTCTATTCTCCACACCTTTGGCTTAGACTTTGGTCAAGTGTGTGCAATTGTAGTTTTCTCCTTTCTAATGTTGCAAATGATCACGATAGCATGGTGGATGCCATAGGAATCCTTGTTACTGTAGGTTTCTACGAACCAAATTTCATCTCGTGCTTCTTGGCTCGTTGGGTAAGAAAGTATGCATTCTCAAAGGTCACGATTCTTTTAACGCCTATATAATGACTAACAGAAAGTCCACAATTTTTCCAAATATCTTGCCATTATTTGCTGTGATGATTTGGTAATCCCACATGAGGTAAAAAAATTATTGAAGTCCTCTGTGTGATTTTTCTAACAACTCCTTGATCAATGACAAAATTTTCATGCAGGCTAATATAGGAAGAAATTGGTTGAGGAACTTGTCATATGCTCACACTTTGCAATTTTTGGCTTTTGTTGTTGTGACCTTTGCTTATCCACACGCTTCCACCAAGCCAATTCGCGTCCCTTTAATTTTAATTTATCAAACATAACTTTGCCCCTCGACCTCGACTCGATACAACCTTGGTTTTGCAACTCCAAATGATCCTGCACATCTCAATGACCGACCTTGCTTTGTGAGAAGGATCGTTGGCGCATCCTTGCTTTTCCATGACATATTTCATTTAGGTGCTATCTTTTTCTTACTTCTTTATTTGTCATCTACATGTTCACCCATTCATCGTCGTCACCTTACCATTGTGCAAATCCTTCTTCATCTCAACATTAGTAATCACACCCTAAACCTTTAGATTGACATTGCTCCAATTGCGAAAGCGGTAGTTGCGAGATTGTCGTACCGGTCTCCGCCCTATCAATAAAAAATCCTGCGGTCGACAAGTCAAGGCCACGTAGGCTGAACCAGAGAAAGAGAGAATGGTGATGGGAGCCCGTCCATCCAACGGTTTGGATCGAGAGAGGGGTGAGAGCGATACGTACGTGGGTGTTGAGTTGCCGAACGAAGGAGAAGTTGTGCTTGAAGTTAGAGGAGAGGTCACGTGCGAACTCCTTCAGCTTCCTCACGACAAAGGACCGCCCTATCTCTGCCCATGATATCACCTCGTCCGTCCCGTCGTCCTCCACTATCTGGTGCGTCTTTGTCAGGAACGGCGCCGACCCGCCCTCGCCCCCCTTGCTACTCTGCGGCGCCATCATCGTCATCGATCCCTACCTAGCTTTTAAATAACCCCGACCCTAAAACCCCCCCTAGAAATTTATCCTAATGAAAGGGTTCATTGCGAGAAGAGGTGAGCAGTCAAAAACTCCTAGCCCCAGCAGTAATCACATCCTAAACCTTTAGAATCCATAGGTTGCTTTGCTTCTGTGCAAGCTTATATCGTACCATATCTTGGACCCACCATTACCCTTTATTTTTCCATCTTTACCATTGTCCTAAACCTCAACATGCCATTGTTTGATGCCCATAAATTATCCTGAATGTCATCCATCGGTCCTCGATAATTGGATGCCTTTGCTGTATTGTTTTGCCATATTTTTAGATTATAATCTGATGTGTATCCTCATTCTCTATTAAATTATATTGTTGCCCTTTATTTATTATGTGCTGAAACTGAATGCTTTGTGATATAAATTAAATTCTATTGCTAAATTGTGGTGCAAGTCATCCTTGCCTACATCAATAACTTTGTGAATCAGTCATTCAAAAGGACAATATTAAAAGTTGCTTATGTGCACATGCCACACATTGTCAATTTTGTACTTCTACTATCTAGTACTTATTGAGTGACTCCGAAGCTTATGTCGATCGCATCACGTCCATCAAGTTGTTTTTGAAGCAATCAAATCAATGAGAAGATACAATGCATGTTGATGCACATCAGAGTGCCAAATAATTCAAAGGAGATCTTATAATGGTGTCTGAGTAGAAAGAAGGGTATCCACACAATACCTATCACAAATAAAATTAACAAAAGATCGGACCTTGCAAAATTGTCAAAAATATTGGAAACAACACATACTTGGTGGACCTCCTCCCCAATGATCTTAACTAGGGGTGCAACTCGGGTCGGGTTGGTTCGGGTTTGAGCCAACCCGGAACCAAACCGAACTAGTTCGGTTTTTCAAACCAACCCGACTTGGGCATAGACTCGAACCAATCCAACCCACGCTAAGGTCGGGTAGGTTCGGTTCGGTTCTTAGGTTAGTAGTTGGTCTAAAAAAAATAATGATCATCAGCTATTTACTTGCAAGCTGGAGGTCAATGTTCGGCTTTAGGGTTTAGCCACCCTTTGAGTTCTCTTGGTAGTTGATTTAACGTTAGTAAACAACTAACGTTTACTCGGATGCTAGTGTGATCTATTCCAAAAGTCCAAACCTGTGACATATATATGTGGATAAATATATAGAGTTCGGTTCTCGGGTTGGGTTGGGTCTACTTGAGCCCCAACCCGGAACCGACCTGTATTTAGTCGGGTCCACAAAACTTAGACTCGAACCAACCCATTTAGTCAAAATACCTTAACCAACCCGACCCATTTAGGTCGGGTTGGATCGGTTCTCGGTTTTACCCGACCCAAGTTGCACCTCAAATCTTAACATTAGTTAATGTTATTGTTGACGTTTCCTATCATTACCATGGCTTTGATGAAGAAGCGCAGCTCGAGGAGCCATCAGATTGAGATGATCACAAAAGCAAGGGGCGTAATTGAAGACAACCTTGGCATGTGGCCCATGAGGGAGATGACATCATGTCGGGGCCATCACTATCAAAAATTTATCTTCAAGTGCTCAAAAAGCATCCTAGTGAAAGCATGTGGATCAATTGAGAGTTGAAAATGATCATTTACCCAAGCCATGTCTGATATGTCCAGCCTTCTTTCGGTGACGAGATTTATCCAACCCGATGAGGAGGATGTCATAGTGTATGTGGTGCATCAAACAACACCAAATCTCCATCCATAATTGACTTTTGAACTTTAATTTTAATATAATAGTAGCTAATGTTTTTTTCTTTAAAAGGACTTATTTTGAAGTGTTTTGGGAATAAGGCTCTTGTAATTATTAAAAGTTTGAGACCCTACATGTGAGCAATGTGCTTGAAGTTTTTTGTAAAAAGTGGGATGCCATGTCAGCGTACATGATCAGGCCCCTTTAATTGGTTTTCGTGGGCCGCATGCGCCTAGATCATAGGCATCGTCTCCTCCACTTTATGAGAGGAATTTAATTCTTTTCAGATCCACGTGGCCTACTCACGGTTGATATGGGGATTGACATTATCTTGCCAATAGTGAAGGGGATGATACCCTTTTCTCTTCCTTCAATACGTCTTTCTTTTATTTTTTTACAAAGGAGAAAGTATGTGTGTGTGTGTGGGATTGGTTCCTTCACAATTACTCTATTTTCTTGAATAAAACTTATTTTAAGCTAATTTTTACTGAGTTTCTTCATGCCTACCCTTTGATCAACCCTTCTCTTTCTCTTTGCTTTATTCTCTACTTTTTTTCTTCTGCGAATCATGTCCCTGAATCCACCGGCAGTCAGCATGAAATAGCATTACTTTATTCCATAATGAATTGGCGATTCATTCTTCTATATAGATCTCCATTTCTCTTGTTTTTCTTTAGGGATATATCTAAATTGACATATTTCATGGGCTGCTAGGGTATATTATCCAGAACTTGACCTTAAAGTTCATTTGTCATATAAAGCAGGACTCTACGGACAGATATCATGCTTATTAATCGCATCAATTCCGTTAGGATTCCAAGGATTATGGAATCATTGATACCTATCCTTGTTATATCAAATATAACTTTGTGCATACTGCTTTGCTAAAAGGGTATCATACCATAGGCAGATACCTTTAATCTATCGATTAAAAAGTAAAATTCCCCCCCCCACTTTTTAGCAGTTACGTGTTCATAGAAAACCATGGTCAGGAATTTGTGTTAATTCTACAATTAGGTACTTCTCATATTAATTTTGTTTAGAACTCCTCCATTTTGCAGTATTTCAATTGTGGCATGTAATTCTTGCTTATCAATACACGTTCTCTTTTGTGTTACGGACAAAAGAATGGTACTCTTTAGACTAGTTGATAAAAAAACTATATTTTTGTGATCAATACTATAAATGCCTTTTTGTCACAGATTCGTTGAGACAATCAAAGAGTTCCAGTTGGGCGTCAAGTTATGTCTCAAGGTGGAAGGCTATCAAACAATCATTTTCCGAACAAGTTTCACAGGTTTATAAGCCTCTTGTTTGCTTATGTTTTATAGTAAATTTGCTTGATTTATTGATTGATACTTGCATGCTCTGGGGAGGAGGGATTGGCAGAATAAGAAAACCTTTTCACATATTGGGAGAAATAATTTGAGATATCATATTAAACTGAGAAAGCTCACATAATCTGAGTATATTATACCTTGATCTGAACTTTTAAATGAGTTCAGGTTTGTTGAATTGTTTTTGGTATGAGTTTGTGACTTTGTATACAACCCCTTTGTATTTCCTAAAATATATGGAGACCTTTCTCTAAGGAGATTTCTAGTATCCCCCCCCCTCCCCTAAATGAAGGAAAAGTTAGTTAGCAATTCCATATAAATCAGCGTATCACTTTGTTTAAATTTTTAGGTTTAATTCGTCAAAATGGTAATAAAGTACCTTTTCCACCATGGTGGCCACATGGCTATGTGTGAATCCACACTCAAGCCACCGTGGCTGGCTGTGAGCTTGTGACTGACTAATAGTACCTCAACAGTCACTATCATATATAGTGAGTTGAGTGTCTGCGTTACAAGTAACTGTGTAACAATATTGGATGCAAACTCTTTGTATAACTGCATAATGGCTGTAATGGCGTGTTTAGAACTTCCACTATTGTGTGATTTTCCTTTTTAAATGACCCATTAGGATCATAATTTCATAAAGAATACTCTGGAATAACTAATAACGGGTAGATTGGATTAATAACGTTTGTTATAGATTGCATTATTTTAGCAAAATAATAACATATCATTCTCTTTTTATTTGGAATCTAGGAAGCATGGATACTCCAAAACAGCCTCGTACCCATATCCGACACGGATATAGCTATGCAGTATCTAATAGGAAAAATAATCCGGGAGGGATACGACGGTTATACGGTTCCCTGTATTCAGTCGGGTCGGGTCGGGTTGCACCGGGTTTGCTTTTGGGTTTTTTTTGCACGAGATGAATCCCTTGATTCAAAAGGAGGTGAGAAAGAAAATCTTAATTTCGAGGTTTTTGCTTGGAGGTGTAAATCCACTCCCAAAATCTTTATAACGGTACCCTAATGATCGAAATAAGGCCTTATATAGGTGTCTCAACCAAGAAATGCTTTTCCTTAGATCTGGCCATCCAATGGTCAAAAATAAGTATTTTTGTATTGAAATTTTGAATCTGCTCGAGGGAATCCGGACCCTTTAATGAAGTGGTCCGAACTCCTGCGGTGATCCAAGATTCAACAAAAAACACCTTCCCCATAGGTGGTCTGAACCGCCCATAATTGGTCTGGATCACACAATGGAGAGGGCACTCTTAACACTTAGAAAAAATCTAAGTTTGAGTTCCTCAATGGCAAAATCGTAAATCCATTAAAAATAATTTTCACAACCTAGAAAATATGAAAATCCGTCAAACCAGGGTTTTGGATATAAAACTATTTTGAATAGGCATAAACATCGAAAAGAGTGAAACTGTGAAACCGCCAAATCGATAAAAAAACACATGCAAATCTATGATAATGATTTCACAACCAAGACACAAAAACTAAACCCTTTACACCCCATTGGATTGGATTGCGGTCATGCATGTGGGTGTGCAAGCTAGACAGTCTGATCTCATCCTGATACTGTGTGGCAACTCTGAAGGCTTCAATGGATTGTGAATGCGCACGATGTCCTAACTCACAGGGTACACAAACCTTGCCGAGTCGGTTTGCGCTTATAAATTTCACCAATAAAAAAAGATGTTCAACATACGTTGTAACACTTTGGATCTTATTACATTGAGCAATGTTGATGAACATAATAAATGACTATCTAACAATTGGCAAGAGCAACTGGTGCATGAGGATGGAGCGTTGCATGGGATCACGTTGCTGAGGCTTCTGGTGCAAATGAGTCAAGTGCACGTCATACTAGGGTGTCTTCGTTACAAAGAGTGGTTGAAGAGGACACATTTGGTGAAGAACTGCAATATATTGAAGAGACCGAGGAGGATTCAAAAGGGGGTGGTAATGACACAAAGCTCTACTCTATTATATGTTTGGTGATGATGGTGGTTGATATCCATTTTTAAGGATCAAAATATCATAATATTTCGTGCAATATATTTTGTTTTATGAAGGACCAAAACGAAATGTAATCTACAGTATCGAGCAATTGGGGAATTGCAGGATATTTTACGATATATTGCGAAAATTTTAAAATATTCTAAAATTTCTCAACATATTTCTAATTTTCTATAAAAATTTGAAATTTCTCAAATTTCTAGGAAATTTTAAGAAATTATAGAAAATTCATCAGAAATCCTAAAATTCCTCAGTGCAACTTCTTCAGGTGGATTTTCTTTGGAATTTTGTTTTGGGGTATCAGATCCGCTAGTCAACACCATTTTGTGGAGTTCAAATGAATAAAAAGTGCATCAAAGCATTCATTTGATCAGACCCAAGTGTTCTTTCCCCCTAAAATCGAAAAAGCTAAATCTTAGATTTTTTTCGATTAATTTGTTTTAAGTTGTTTAATTAATAACATGATGGTGTTAGAACTTCATATCTATCAAGTTTTGATATTCTTACACTAGATTTGGGAATCAATCACGAAAGTTATGGAATATACCTTTTGAAAGTTAGGGGGTTATTAAAAAAATTAAAAAAAAATCAGTTATATTTAAAATGTTATGTAGATCTACAACTTTGTATGGTCAAATATCATTTTCGGGGAAACATTATCTCCGCCATTTCTGTGTTAAGTATGTTATGCATCTACACAACACATAGAAATAAATGCTATGTAGAGCTCACAGCCCAAGATAGGGTAGAAATGCAATTCAAGTGTTCCAAAATGTGCACTCATACTCTATTTATGATTGTCCAGATTTAAAAAAAATAATTCAACCATTTAATCAATATTTCCATCATTTCTCTAAAACTGCAATACTTCCATATCGGCTCAATATTTCCATATCCTGCAGTGTAGAAAAAATTGGTCGAATTCAAAACTTTGAACCCTGCCAATATTCCATGTTTGTTTGATTTCTACATGTAGTTTCTGTTGATTCTATGTTTTTTTTCTAAATCTATATTTTTTCTTATATGTACTAACTATACAGTTATATGTATTAGAAAAAATACGTTTTCGAGGCCACGCCTAGGCTACATATCGCCTAACCATCTTGACAACATTGGTTCAACATATCAAGGGGTTCGCCAATGTTTCTTATGCAGCAAACTGAATCCATATCAATGGGAATATCACAAAAATCCTGTTGATACACGCATACACAAACACAGACGGTTGTACCACTTGTGGTAGGTTCTGAATAAAAAATGGTAATAGCCCAAACTTGGACCTAATGATTACTGATTTAAGGGAGCTTAGTCAACTCAAGCCCATTACCAGACAGAATTGTAGTGTTACTGCACCGTCTGAGGACTGGCAGATATACTTGCTTGTCTAACTTAATTCACCAAATGCAGATTCATATGCTAATACTTAAACTTCAAAAAATATGGATAATTCACCAAATGCAGATTCAAAAATGATCATTGTAATTTCATGTAAATAACTTAATTTGGACTTGTCTAAAGAATGATACTAATCCCAAATATTTGCTTCGCTTTGCATGTGTTGTTTGCAGTATCCTGTATTTTCTTACTCTTGGATTGCATTCTGCGGATGCTACCCATTATGGGTTATTTCAAGTTTGGTGACCTCAAACTCAAGGTCTTAAGGACCAAAACCGTTGTTTGTGCTACTTGTTTCATCTCCCAGAGTATGTTGCCATGTTTTAGTGTGGATCTATGTGGAGATAGTGGTTTTCACATTCTGGGAGCATGGATTCTTACCATTGAGAACGGCTTCAATCGGATGGCTGAGCACGCTTGTTTAAGCGAAAAAACATGATATAGTATCGCGTCAAAGCCTGATTTAGAAGTTATTTAGACCGCAAACCGACCAACCATCACCCAGATTTCTCAAACTCTACATTTATACCCACATGAATCTGACCCGCTCTATGTTAAAAAGTTTTAACTTAAGGTCGCTGTGGTAGGACTGTAGGAGGTGAAATTAAGGCTATAGCAGCTACATTTATTCCCTCATGGATCCGACCTGCTTTATGGTAAAAAGTTTCACCGACATGCATGTCAGGTACAACGACAAATAAAGGAAAGAGAAGCATTGTTTATATGTTTCCGATGATTGGGCAAATATCAAGAACCAACCATTAATCAATGTAATGGCACTGTCAGGAGGTTAACCAATGTTTTTTAGTGGCGTTGATTGTTCCTGGGCATGTGGATACATAGAAGTGATATTACTTGAATCCATTGAAAGTGTGGGTCCATATAATGTGGTGCAAGTGTTGACTGATAATGCATCATCATGTAAGGTTGCTGGCATAGCCACCAAGTTTGGGTTCGGCAATAAGTCGGCAAGGACTAAAGTCGGGAAAGTTTGACAAAAAATCGGAAAAAAACTCGGGTTTGGGATTTAATTGGCAAGGGTGAAATTTGAAAAAATTGGCAAGTTCAGGACCTTCAAGTCAACTTATTAGCTTGCATTGAAGCAACTAAGACATTCAAAACGTGGTTTGGGCCGCCTAGCGCCTAGGCGTTTTGCCTTTTTTTAATTATTTTAATTATTATTTTGATATTATATGATATATATGTTTAAAAATTAATATAAGTTCATGATTATCCTAAACCATTATTTTAAAGAACAAGTATATAACCATAATTCAAGATTGAGTGATTAACAAGAACAAAAGAAAACATGGCCCGCCTGACTAGCCAGCCCGCCTGGCTAGCCTAAACCGCCTAGGCGGCCGCCTTGCCCCGCCTAGACTGCCTAGGCGGCCGCCTTGCCCCGCCTAGCTCCGCCTGGGAGCTTGGCCGCTTTTCTGGAGCGCCTAGGGCCTAGGCGAGGCGGTGGGGGGCCTCCTAGCGCCTAGGTGCCGCCTAGGCAGCTGCCTGGGCCGCTTTTTAGAACATTGGGTCAAATCTAATTATTAGATCTATGAACACTGAAGGACTTGAGCATACTGATGTATCATTATATTAGAAGGGGGCTTATATATATTTATGCAACTATGCAAGCAAATGAACCATAATGACAATAACTCATCAACTTCATTACAAAAAGGTTAATAGATTTTTTAAATGTATACCAGATATCTGCAGTATAAAATTATCTTATCACAAAAATCTTTGTATAATACACCATTTTTTTTTCAAAAACAAAACATATAATACACCGTTTTTCCCCCCAATAAAACAGGAATACAATGCCGGCTTTGGTGATGTGTTTGAGTTGGGTTTAAAAAAGGAAAAACCGGGGACTCTTTAAATCTCGTTTAAACACATATTTTTCCCTAAAAAAAAACGATATTTTTTGTGTTTGGTTGTAGGGACCATCATTGAATGGAGACGCCGACAACCAAATATATTTTGGTCATGTTGTATGGCTCATACTTTGATCCTCTTGATGAAAGATTTTGCAAACTTGATGCTTCAAAGTTTAGCTTTCATTGGTGTTATTTATGAGAAGGCAAAGGGCATTGGGATATTTAGAACATATCCAGCATTAGATTATATACAAGTTAAAAAAGACAAGATTCGGGCATCACTTTGTTGTAAGCGCATCAAGCAGTTGAAGAATGCTTTAATTAGCATGGTTTTAAATGAAGAGTGGGATAAACTCAAGAAACGTGGATCAAAATCAAATTTAGAGCATATGAGGTATGGAAATTGTATTAGATGATGACTTTTGGATGGATTTGAACATTTTATTGGTGTTCACAAAGCCACTTTGAAGGATGATATGTCTTTTTTAGGGGGACTTAGTGAACAGTCCAAAATGTGAGTTTCATTTAAGCCTAAGGACAGAGGACGAAAATGCCCCTCCATATACTTCAAATTTTCATTTGCATGCCATCACCTCTAAACTAAACCTAAAACTAATCCTAAAACCTAAGATCTACAGGACATGGGGTGAACCCTAAACCTAATCCTAAAACCTAAGATCTACAGGACATGGGGTGAACCCTAAACCTAATCCTAAAACCTAAACTGATGCAGGCGCCGATAAGGTGCACTACAATCTTAAACCCTTTAGGGTTTTCCTTTAGTCAATAACTAAGATTTAGTTGTCGATATACCATCATACGTCTCAAAAGGACAGCAAACATGAATTATCTCACGCAGAACTAAAAGGCTATGCAGTCAACATAAAGCAGGTTTCAGATTTAACAATAAAGATGCAATAGTATCAATCAAACGAATTTCAGCATACAATAAAAACAATCACAGCAGTAGATACTGAAATTTAACAATAGGTTTGCATCAGATTTTTCACTAAAAATAGGCTAAATATGCTTGCAAGGGTAGCCGACAGACTAAAGATAACAAATCTAATAATTAGGCAAATGTTAGGGTTTTAACTAGCGATGAAACAGGGCGGTTATGGCTGCGATGCGGAGCGGTGGCAATGGAAACAAAGGGAAAACGATGCGGATGCGATGGAGAAATAAGGTAAATGATAGATACTGCCTGGAGTTTTCCGCCGTGGGTCGATTGCGAGGATGCGCCGATGATCCCGCACACGGAGCAAGGCCGGACGTCGGGAGAAGCCGGAACCTTCGGAAAGACAAAGCCGAGGCCTTCACGAGGCGAAGTCACGGATGCGGCGAGGGTTGGGGACACGAGTCTCTCCCGGAAGCTCTCACAAAGAGGCACGAATTTCAGCAATGATCAAAACTGAATTCTTTTTCTTTCTTCATCTTTTTGTAGAGTTAGGGTTTCCTTTTGGATGGCCAAGATCAAAGGGGAATAAGGGTTGGATGATGGGGATGCAAAGGCTTAGAAAGGCAAGGAAAAGAGAGAGAAACAAGGGAGAGAAGAGAGAGAGAAGAGAGGGAACGGAAGAGGGGTCGGGTGGCCTCGGGATCCGCGCGGACAAGGGGTCGGTCGGGTTGCTTCACGGGAAAAAGAGAGGGGGGGAGGCGGTAACTCAATAGAAGCCCTATTGGGCTTAAGATAAGCCCACTTAACTCCTAATTAAAGCCCATAAGTTGCCACGTCATCTAAATGGAGTTATTTTGCTATCTAACCGTCGGTTTCGAGATATAATCTTGTCCGTCGGTACCCCGCAAACACACGCACCCAGATTTTTATTAATAACATGCATAAACTCACCCGAGAAGACCCGGATTCAATCCGAAAAGCCCTCGGATGAGATCATGAATATCCCCCATGAATTGGGCAAGAACATAAATAGTACTAAGTGCTGAAATTAGGCCAAAAACATAGAAAAATGACCATAAACTGAAATAACGGCTAACAAGTCCCAAATGGATAATGTCCTCCAAGCATAAAAATAAAAACGACTGCAAATAAAGGTCTCTGGCGATGAACCGAAGATGCGGCGATGATCTGATGATGCTGATTATGCTGCATCAACTCCCCCGGACTAGAAAGAACTCGACTCCGTCGAGTGGACGTCCAGCTGCTGTATGAGGTCGGGCTGCTGTGCTCGCAACTGTCGCTCATCCACCCAGGTACAGTCTGAAAGTGGCCTGCCTACCCACCGAGCAAGGAACCGTCGGAAAACACCGCGGCGGGTAGCAAGCTCTCTGACGTCAACGATCTCCTGTATCTGCTCTGTCTCGTCTCGCTGTGCATCTGAAAAAAGAATCTGTGGCGCTGAAGGCGTATCTGGCCGGTCTCCGTGGAAAGGGAACAACTCTGAGATGTTAAAGATCGACGATGTCGGCATATCATCTGGCAAATCCAGCAGGTAAGCATTGGCTCCTAACGTTCGGAGAACGCGGAAGGGCCCAAACTTCCTCTGGCTCAGCTTCCCATAAGATCCTGTGGGAAACCGCTCTCTGCGAAAGTAAACGAGGACCCAGTCTCCTGGCTGAAAAGTGCTCTCGCGCCTGTGTAAATCTGCGCTTGCCTTATACCTGGCATTGCTTTTTCTTTCTCAAGCGACTCCCGCTGTACGGTCTTGATGTGTTCAAGGAATTCATCAGCATCAGCACTCGCATGACCTGTAGGCGGTAAGGTAGTTCTATCCAGAAAATAGGGAATAACATGGCCATAGATGATTTCAAAAGGAGTTTTACCTACTGAGCGATTAATTGAACTATTATATGCGAATTCAGCTTGTGGTAAAACTACATCCCACTGTTTTGGTCTTTCACCAGCTAGACATCGAAGCATATCCCCTAGGCTACGGTTGACAACTTCTGTTTGTCCATCAGTTTGAGGGTGATACGCGCTACTGTATTGAAGTTTAGTTCCTAGCTTTGACCAAAGAGTACGCCAAAAGTGGCTTAAAAATCTAGTGTCCCTATCAGATGTGAATGACCGTGGAATGCCATGCAGACGAACAACTTCCCTAAAGAATAACTCAGCTACATGAGATGCATCAGAAGTTTTCCTACATGGTATGAAATGTGTCATTTTAGAAAATCGGTCTACAACCACAAAGATTGAATCGACGCGCCGAAGTGTTCGAGGTAGACCCACAATGAAATCGATGGTGATATCCTCCCAAGGACGAGCAGGGATTGGTAGAGGAATGTAAAAACCTGTGTTCTGTTTCCTGCCTTTGAACATTTGACAGGTTCGGCATCGTTGCACAAACTTGACGACATCTTTCCTTAAGTGAGGCCAAAAGTAGCGTCGCTCCACTGACTCAATTGTTTTGGTTTGGCCAAAGTGACCACCCAAATTACTTCCGTGCAATCCAGGGATTAACGTTTCTCTAAAAGATTCATTCGGATTTGCCTCAGAGACGGTCCCTTCATGGGTGTTCTGAACAAGACTCTCGCGAAGGGAACACTCAGGGATGCACAGGCGGGTTCCACGGAACAAGAATCCCTCTTGGATGATATAGGATGCCGTGGGATCAGTGCCCGTTTCCTGACAGGATTCCCAGATGGGACCGAAGTACGGATCAGTCGCGTACATTGATTTTAGAGCGTCAAAAGAAACAACGACGGGCTGTAAAGTAACTAGCATCAGGCCTCATCGACTCAAAGCGTCAGCAGCTTTATTCAGGGCCCAAGTCTTATATCTGAGGTTGAACGTGTACTCTTGCAAGAAATTTGACCACTTAGCATGACGTTGGTTCAAGCTACGCTGAGATTTCAGATAGCGGAGCGCTTCGTGGTCAGAATTAAGCACAAATTCTCGCTGGATCAAGTAATGCCTCCAGTGCTCGAGGGCTTAAACAACCGCGTAAAACTCAATGTCGTATGTCGAGTAATTCAAACGCGCGACGTTCAGCTTCTCGCTGAAGAATGCGACGGGACGTCCTTCTTGACTAAGGACTGCTCCTATCCCGACGTGAGAGGCATCACAATCAATCTCAAAGACCTTTTCAAAGTTCGGGAGTGCCAAAATTGGAGCACTCATCATCTTGGTCTTGATGAGGTTGAAGCTCGCTTCAACTTCAGGGGTCCAAAGGAAACCACCCTTCTTCATACAGTTCGTGAGAGGTGCAATGACGGAACTAAAGTTCTTAATGAATCTGCGGTAAAAGGACGCTAGACCATGGAACCGTCGCACATCACTAACGTTCTTTGGAACGGGCCATGATTTGATGGCTTTGACCTTCTCTGGATCGACCCGTATCCCTTCGGAGCACACGGTGTAGCCTAGAAAGGTCAAGCTGTCTGTCAGAAAAGTGCACTTCTTCAGATGGATGTACAGCTTGTCTTTCCTAAGCGTTTTCAGGACTTCTCGCAAGTGCTCGACATGTTGTTCAGATGTCGTACTATAGATAAGGATGTCATCAAAGTATACGACAACGAACTTCCCTATGAATGGTCTGAGCACCTGATTCATAAACCTCATAAAGGTACTTGGTGCATTCGATAGACCAAATGGCATGACTAGCCATTCATACAGTCCTTCCCGGGTTTTAAATGCAGTCTTCCATTCGTCACCGGGTCGTACGCGGATCTGATGATAACCGCTACGAAGATCAATTTTCGAAAATATTTTCGCACCATGTAGCATGTCAAGCATATCATCCAATCGGGGAATCGAAAATCTATACTTGACAGTTATTCGATTGATGGCACTGCAATCTATGCACATTCTCCATGTCCCATCCTTCTTGGGAGTTAGAAGTGCAGGTACTGCGCACGGACTCATGCTCTCTTGGATTAGTCCCTTTTGCAGAAACTCGGTAACCTGGCGACGTATCTCCTCATATTCAGACGAACTCATTCGGTAGTGAGGAAGGTGAGGTAGCGTCGCTCCTGGGATTAGGTCAACGCAATGTTGAATGTCCCGCAGAGGTGGAAGTCCTTCAGGTAGTTCCTCTGGGATGAGATCATTGAAGTCTTCAAGTAGGACTCGAATCTCATGAGGAATGCTAGGGCCCTCTGTGGCTTCTTTTGCTACTAGGAAAAAGATGGAGCGAGATTCTCTAAGCTCGTCCTCGAAGCAAGCTTGTGTCAGCAATGTTGGTAGGGCTTTCGGTTTTTCTTTTGGTAATTTCGGGGTGACGGGTGGGGGTGTCGGCTCACTAGAAATTGGTTTCAGGGGCTCCCTCTGCGGCACTAAGGTGATATTATAGTCATCTTTGCAGAAGGAGTAAGTGTTCTCTCCATCATGTGTTGTCTTTCTATCGTACTGCCATGGGCGGCCCAACAGAATGTGACAAATGCCCAAGGGCGCCACGTCACACCAAACGGCTTCCTTATACATTTTGCCAATGGTGTACTCGACTAGGCATCGCTCTTTAATAGCGACATTTGACCCTTTCTTAAACCAAGACAAGTTGTATGGCTTGACCAGCTTCTCTGTCTTGAGCCCTAACTTGTCAACCAATATATGGGCAACCAAGTTCTCGGTACTACCACTGTCTATGATGAGGGCACAATGCCTCCTCTTTGAGGTACAAGTGGTGTGGAAGATGTTCCTTCTAAGTCATTGATCTGGTTCAGGAGCCTTCGGTGTCGACAAAACACGGTGCATGACTAGTGCATGCGTTGCCTTGTCAGTTTAAGCGATGACGTCATGTGTCTTGTCGTCCTCCTGATATTCAACATCTCTAGGATCATCATCATGCCCTTCTTCAGCCATGTTGTTTAGGGTTTCCTCAGTTGGCTCTTCACTTTCTGTCAGATGGGTCTGAGGTCTCCTTTTTGGGCATTGGGCGATGAGATGTCCTAATTCTCCACACTCGAAGCATTTGTAAGTCGCTCCGGGTGGTCGACTTCCTATAGCACCTCGCTCACGACTTGATTGTTCAACCCGACCAGGGGGTTGATTGGTTCTTGATGGAGTTGTAGTCGGAGTGGGAACAGATGGGGTGACTCTAGTAGGAGGTGCTCCTCTTCCAGCTGAAGGGGCACCTGGGGGTACTCTAGGGGCAACCTCTCTCCTAAAGGCTCGTTGTTGAATTTTCTCAGCCTTGAGAGCTTGCCTAGATGCTTCCATCACCGTAAGGATGGTCTGCATTGCTAATGCGTCCTGAATTTGATAGCGCAATCCCGAGGCGTAGCGTGCAGCCTTCTGTTCATCGTCTTCCGGGATGGCGTTATGGATGGTCAGGATGTCAAACTCTTCAGTGTATTCCTGTACGCTTCGATTGCCTTGTTTCAGGCTAAGCAACCTTTGGTACATAGAGGTACGGTATTCAGGAGGAAGGTACTTCAGTCGTATCTTGTCACGCATTTTGACCCACGTTGCGATTTTTTGTTTCCCTTTCCTAAGGCGACTTGTTTGCAACTCTCGCCACCAAACCAAAGTGGCTCCTTTCAGTTTAGTTGCCACGAGTTTGACTTTTCGATCGTCAGGGATATCTTTCCATTCAAAGAAGTGCTCGACGCTTTCTATCCAGTCAAGGAATGCGTCAGCATCATGGCTTCCCCTAAAGTCATCGATGTCAACTCGGACTCCATAACCTTGGGATCTCTCAAGGGCTCGCACAAGGCGCTCTTCCATGCCGTGCTGATCACGCGCATGCTGCTCTCTAGGGTTTCTGGGACGACCGAATTGAACGTACTCTCGTTCGAAGTCTACGTCGGACTCGTCCAACTCAGCTTCAGACTCAGGGGGCGAATCAAGATAGTCAGCTCGATCTCGCTCGTGCGGTTGGTATCGGTTGTGATTCTGAGGTAAGGCTTGGTTCTGGTTCTGAGGCGGGTTTGGAATCGGATTTCGATTTAAGCCCTGGTTTCGATCTTGCTCTTCGACCCCATGACCCTCGGCATGTGGATTGGTTTCTGCCCCTCCCAGGTCCTCTTCGACCGGTCGGGTATGAGGGTTGACGCCTCTATCTTGTAACAGCAATCCTAGCCTGTCCGTGATCTCTTGCAACAAGGTTGCATGTCGATCCAAAGTATTTTGGGTCGCTTCTTGCCAGGTACCACGAGGTTGTGGCCCTCGAGGAAAACGTCCCCGATTCCGGGCATCCCGGTGCAGATGGGTACGATCAGCCATGGGTTATGAGATATGCAGATGTTTCAAACGTTGCAATCCTAACACTAGATGCAGTTAAAGCACGCAAGATTATGCCCTATACAAAATCAGCAAAGAGAAAGATGAGTGTTTGCTGAATTTCAGCACTCAAAAGAAACCCGAACAGGTTCTTTCGAGCTCTGATACCAACTTGATGCAGGCACCGATAAGGTGCACTACAATCTTAAACCCTTTAGGGTTTCTCTTTGGTCAATAACTAAGATTTAGTTGTCGATATAGCATCATACGCCTCAAAAGGACAGCAAACATGAATTATCTCACGCAGAACTAAAAGGCTATGCAGTCAACATAAAGCAGGTTTCAGATTTAACAATAAAGATGCAATAGTATCAATCAAACGAATTTCAGCATACAATAAAAACAATCACAGCAGTAGATACTGAAATTTAACAATAGGTTTGCATCAGATTTTTCACTAAAAATAGGCTAAATATGCTTGCAAGGGTAGCCGACAGACTAAAGATAACAAATCTAATAAGTAGGCAAATGTTAGGGCTTCAACTAGCGATGAAACAGGGCGGTTATGGCTGCGATGCGGAGCGGTGGCAATGGAAACAAAGGGAAAACGATGCGGATGCGATGGAGAAATAAGGTAAAGGATAGATACTGCCTGGAGTTTTCCGCCGTGGGTCGATAGCGAGGATGCGCCGATGATCCCGCACACGGAGCAAGGCCGGACGTCGGGAGAAGCCGGAACCTTCGGAAAGACAAAGCCGAGGCCTTCACGAGGCGAAGTCGCGGATGCGGCGAGGGTCGGGGACACGAGTCTCTCCCGGAAGCTCTCACAAAGAGGCACGAATTTCAGCAATGATCAAAACTGAGTTCCTTTTCTTTCATCGTTTTGTAGAGTTATGGTTTCCTTTTGGATGGCCAAGATTAAAGGGGAATAAGGGTTGGATGATGGGGATGCAAAGGCTAAGAAAGGCAAGGAAAAGAGAGAGAAACAAGGGAGAGAAGAGAGAGAGAAGAGGGGTCGGGTGGCCTCGGGATCCGCGCGAACAAGGGGCTGGTCGGGTTGCTTCACGGGAAAAAGAGGGGGGGAGGCGGTAACTCAATAGAAGCCCTATTGGGCTTAAGATAAGCCCACTTAACTCCTAATTGAAGCCCATAAATCGTCACGTCATCTAAATGGAGTTATTTTGCTATTTAACCGTCGGTTTCGAGATATAATCTCGTCCGTCAGTATCCCGCAAACACACGCACCCAGATTTTTATTAATAACATGCATAAACTCACCCGAGAAGACCCGGATTCAATCCGAAAAGCCCTCGGATGAGATCATGGACATCCCCCATGAATTGGGCAAGAACATACATAGTACTAAGTGCTGAAATTAGGCCAAAAACATAGAAAAATGGCCAAAAACTGAAATAACGGCTAACAAGTCCCAAATGGATAATGTCCTCCAAGCATAAAAATAAAAACGACTGCAAATAAAGGTCTCTGGCAATGAACCGAAGATGCGGCGATGATCTGATGATGTTGATCATGCTGCTTCATAAACCCTAGATCTAACCCTAAAGCCTTTGAATCCTAAAACCTAAGATCTACAGGCCATGGGATGAAACCCTAGAGTCCTAGATCTAATCCAAACCAAATCGAACCCACTCGCCCTCTCTCGTCTTTGCTGCTCAGCGGCGGCGAGTAGCTACGACTCGCGTTGTGCTACTCGCCACCACTGTTGTCACCGTCACTGCCAGTCGTCTCCTGATGGTCGCCTCGCCGTTGTCGATCATCGTCGTTGCGTGCCGTAGCTGCTCATCGACGTTGCTATGGTCAGCATTGATCGAGAGAAAAAGGGGAGAAAGGTGGGGGCAAGATCGGTATTAAAAACTCAGTTTGGGACCTCCCCTTTATGGAACTTATGAGTGTCCTGTTTGTTAACTCGATCTGTTGTCTGGGAGTTAACACCCATTTCCCCTTTTTTTATTCAGATAAAGCAAATATTGGGGAAGTTTATCAAATGATATATTAAAGTTGCATTGTCTGATAATTTTGTGATGTCATATGTTATTGAAAACCTTGTTATGGGACGGGGGGAGAGGAATCTTCCATTGGATACTCTTGCATATATGTTTACTCCATACTATTACTCTGAGCCTTGGTTAACATCTTGGTGTTCAATTAACTCTATTGGGGGAGAAAAAGAAGACGGCTCATGCAGATCTTGATGTTCAATTGACTTATGTTGACATAGTTGATCGACTACTGAGAGATTTTGTAACATCCCACCCTACACATAAGATATTGTCCGTTTTTCCCATGTCGCACAAGGACTTCTCAGAAGGTTATCCATTCTAGTACTGCTCTTGTCCAAGCACGCTTAATTGCAGAGTTCTTATGGGATCCGCATCGGCTTACGGTTTTAAAGCGCATCTTGTATGTTAGGGATGTGAAGTTATATATATATATATATATATATATATATATATATATATATATATATATATATATATATATATATATATATATATATATAACACAATCTTTATATCCACATGCGATATGGGACTAATTTATGGCCTTGGATACTGCACCTCACCTCACGTCATCCATCTTGGCTTTCTCCGCCTTAGGAGTCTTGGTTATTGGCTATTGGCTCTTGGCTATTGTAGCTTGGTCGTGATAATCCACCCCCCTTAAGGACCACACGTTCCTGTGCGAGATTAGCCCCCCCCCCCCCCCCCCCCTGCGAGAGGGGTCCGACTTTGATACCAATACCATTATGTAACATACCTCCATTCACACAAGATATTGTCTGCTTTTACCGTGCCGCACGACAACTTCCAAGTCACCCATCCCATTACCGCTCTTGTCCAAGCATGCTTAACCGCGGAGTTCTTATGTAATATGCAGCGGCTCACGGTTTTAAATGTGTCATATGGAAAGTTTTGTATATATATAATGCATAAACTTTATCTCCCCGGATGTGGGGCTAATCCATAGCCTTGGACACCTCACCTCATCCATCTTGTCTTTCCCCGCCTCAGGAGTCTTGGCTCTTGGCTATTGGATCTTGGTCGTCACATATTCAGGAGAAGCACACCGACAACTTAGCTACTTTGTTATTCACAAAGGCATATTTGTTCATCCTCAAGCAATCAGAGATAGGGAAATAATGAGTGTTGTAGCATGGTGGGATTTATATGGAGTCATTTCATCCGAGCTCTATAGTTTGGCTTTGAAAGTATTGTCTCGGAGAACACATCTTGTGCAGAGGAAGCATGGAGTACTTGTGGCTTTATCCATAATGTCAGGAGGAACAAAATGAATACGAATCGTGTAACATCCTTGGTATATGTCAATTATACCTTTAAGATCTAGAATAGCTTTGTCAATGATGATAGTTTAGAGGACATGCTAGCCCTTGCCGATTTAAGCCCCTTTTTTGGGGGGTACAAGACAAGATACTTCTATGTTTTGCAAACTTTTGGTAATCTTTTTGGGTGACATGCTTATGCAAGCTTTATCCTTTAAGTCTTCTTACAGTTGAGCAGGTGAAAGGGATATATATTCATAAGTTATATTAAAGGAATTAGGATCTCCTGAACAAAAATATAATGTCTGCGCTCTGGAGGCACTCTTGACCATATACTAAATTGGAGTTAGACACTCCCACTCTTGCTCCACGCTCTGGTTACTTAGCTCCATATTAAAGGAATTAGGAATTTCTTGGTTAAATGGTTTGCCTCCTTTTATTATTGTAGTGATTAGCATTTTTGTGTGACAAGAAATGTTCTATCATTCCACTACCAGGCCTTTCTATATGGGATTTTGATTGTTTTATAATTTATCACTCTCTCTTAATCAATATCAGAGTCTATATAATTTGGTAATTTTATTAGGGGGGTTGAATGTTACTGGGAATAGTGTCACATTGGCTAAGGAGCGGTGTATCATTGCCTTCATATACCCGATGTGCTCCCCTCCTCCTGAGGTCAGTCTCTTGGTGCACTCCGGGGTGATGTCACATGGTATCAGAGATGGGCCCGCTCCTCGTCTTCTCCGATAGTGTCTTGCCACGTGTATCCCGTATGAGGGGGGGTGTTGAGATGCTCCCCCAGGAGTTGTCCTGTTTCGGTTAAGGGGGGAGGGGTTCCTTGTCTTCATATTCCTGATGTCCTCTCCTCCCGTCATAAGGTCAGCCTTTTGGAGCACTCTGGGTGGTAACATGGTATCAGAGCTTGGTCCGTTCCCTGCCTCCTCTGATAGAGCCTTGCCACGTGTATCCTGCGTGAGGGGTAGTGTTCAGATGCTCCATTGAGAATATTCTCTCATCGGTGGGGAGCGGGGTTCCTTGTCTTCATATACTTGCTGTGCTCTCCTCCCTTCTTAAGGTCAGCCTTTTGGAGCACTTTGGGTGATACCACAAGGTTAAATTACAAAAAACCCTCCTGAACTATTACCCAATTTCATGTTAGCCCTCTAAATGAAAAAACCGGAAGAGGCTGCTCCTTATACTTTATCTTAACTTAAGCCCCCTCCTTACTAGCTCAGTTTGTTCAGATAATGATCAATGATAATGTTTTCTGTCAATGGTGTACCCCACTAGATAATTCAGGGGTAATTCTGTATGGGTTTTAGTTCAGGGGGTAACTGGAAAATGGGTGTTTCATGTAATTTACCCAATTTGTTACGTCATATTAAACAGTTTAAGGAGCAAGAAATATTAGTTTTTGGGAGGTACTCCCTACCTCATTATAAATCCCATAGGAGGAAATTATTTTCCATTATTCAAGCTGACCTTATTTTGGTGACATTGGAAGAAACTTTAGACTTGCCAAACAGTACCAGTGCAACAGACATCAAACCTTGTTGTATGATTCTCTTTATTGTGATCTTGTCGACATTGTTTTCCTTTTTTTGAATGCATCACCCATTGCGACTTCATAGTGCCTGCAAATTACATAATGTTAGACACCACAGCCAAATTTTTTGTTCTTTTCTAAAGTTGTACTTTGTGAAGAAAAGAGTATTAGTATGATCTACTCCCATGAAAGCTCGGGTTGACTAATCTATTTAAGCTACTTCCAATGAGAATCTTCAGACACTTGAACATAGATCTTACTGAACATTGTTTCTGTGGAAGGTGCCCCTCTCCTTAGCTATAAGGGTTGTGTCACTTCGAGGGACACTCAGACTCCATATAAAGCCACCGCCTTCTGATCAGTTATGGTTCGGATTCACGTCAGTGCCTGAGATTGATTTGAACTTAGAATCATCAGTCGGGGACCGAAAAATTACCAATACCCATATTGGATTGCTCATCAGCAATCGTTTCAAGGTAACGTATGAGTTCACTGTTCATCAGTGTATTTTGCTTTCACAACCTCGGTCTCGTATTAATTCTGAAAATGTGGTTATTTTGCAGGCTGTGATTCGTGAAACCTTAGTCCTTCCGAACCTTGAAAACCTATGGATCCCATGGATGTTAGCGGAGAAGGACGATTGGGTTCCAAGGACTACCGCACCGTTCATTCGGGCCAGCCGAGAAGCCGTGGAAGCGGCGGGGCTTGGAACATCCAACTCCCACCTAGGGTGCCCTAAATTGAAGCCGGACGGTAGTAATGATGGTAAATCTGGACCTGCTGCGCATCTGGACGACAATGAAGAAAAAGCAAAGGATGTGATGCATGTTCAACAACAACTCCAAGAAGAACCCCTTCCGGCGATCGCAAGCTCTCAAAGAGGCCAAGCAACATCAATTTCGTCCACTCGGTCATTACCTAACAGTAACGCAAGTGACGATCTGAGGCTACCTCTGTTGAAGGCTGACGAAGCACAGGAGTGCAGCAGTGACAGTGGAGTGGAGTCTCCAAGGACTTCAACATCGGGTGCAATGGTAACACTGGAGGCTCAGGCAGCACTACCTTCTGATGAGGATTCCAAGTCGAAGAAAACCGGCAGACGAGCGAAGATGCTGGATCTCGGGAGGAGGGTGGGGGAGAGGTTGGAAGAGAAGAGGCGCCAAATGGAGGAAAAGAGTCGGCTCATTGTCGAGAAAATGCGGGAAAATTCGAAGAATTGAAAAACTTACACTTGGGTCAGCAGACAAGGACCTCATAAATGTTTTGAGGCCCTTGTGATGGTTTCCTTGAGAGCTGCATAGGCCAGCTCTGCAGATAGATTATTTGGGATGTGGAGATAGTGAAGTTGAAGTTATATTATGTATGTTTGTTTGTACAGTCTGGAACAATAAAAGAATCAATTTCATATTAAAAAAAAACCACTTTCATCTCTCTATTACAACATTCATTCTATTGGCGTTTTACCAAAAATAATCATTCTATTGGTGTGCATCTATGATGATCAGGTGCAAAGTTGTGTATATAGACGGCTGTGATTGGTGATGAGTATGCCCAACAGTGCACGGCGATGAGAGTTGAAATCGAGAAACTTATGGTGACTGACAATTAAACACATAGGGGTGGCAATGGGTCGGGTCGGTTCGGGTTCGGATAGGGTTGAGACATAGGCATAAGGGCAAAACACCTAACCCGAACCCGACTCATTTAGTAAACAGGTTAAAAACTTAACCCCAAACCCGACCCGCCTAATAAACGGGTTGACCGGATCCAACCTGTTTAACCCGTTTACTAAACGGGTCGTGTTGGCTCGGGTTGGGTCAACAGAGCCCATGTAAACCTGCCGGGTTGGGTCAAGACAAGTCGGATTAGGCTGGGTTTGATCGGGTTGGTTAAGGTCGGGTCGGGTTGACATGATCCATTTGGTAAACGGGTCATGTTGGGTCAATCGGTTTATAAGTACAAATCCGAACCCGACCCATTAAATAAACGGGTCAATCGGGTCGACCCGTTTATGACCCGAACCCGTTTATGCCAAACCCAAACCCACTCACTTCGGGTCGGGTTCGGGTTGGGTTGGCGGGTCGGGTCAAGCATTGCCACCCCTGGAAAATACTGGGTCGTGATGGTTTTAGCCGCATTTTGTTAGGGTGGTATGGATTTACGGAAAAGTTTTCTTCGGGTTTACTAAGAGCATCTCCAACAGTGCTCCGTATTTCTCTCTCTAACAGCACCTCCAACGGTGCCGCCTGTTCTCGCTAAACACTAGAGAAAGGTGGCCTTCTTTAGAATAGGGAGCCTGCTTTATGAGTGGGATCTCCAATTAGGCTTCTTATTTTCTAAACAACAAAATTATCAATAAGCCGTGAGGATACCTTTGTTGAATTTTTTTTTTTGATTAAAATATTTTTTTAATGGGTTTTGACTCAGTCCACTTTTCAGCTAAGAGTGGCCTGATTTCCAGGCCACGAGCTGTTGGTTGTGGAGAAAAACTAGATATTGGTTTTTGAAAAAAGAGGGTTCAGCTTTTTGGCTTTTGAAAAAGAGGAAAAACTAGTGAAGAAAAAAGAACTCTTCCTTTTCATCTACTTCTTTTTCATCTTTATTTTTTTTTGGATATTCTCCATCAATTAAAGAGTGAAAAGGGTGGTTCGAGAACTCGTCTTCCTGTACAAGACGACGAGTTGTGTGGTCGTCGTATCTTGGAAGGAAATCGTCAGATTTTTCTGTGCAGAGGAAGCGAATTTTTTTTACGGAAAGCGTTTTTAACGTGCTTCGACCGTCGAGTAAACTCTCTCTAACTCTTCTAATTTGATATCTTTTTCTTCAGTAATTCATTTAGTAGTAGAAGAGATTGGATTGAGAAGTTTGCAAGCCGGGTATGCTCTTTTTGAGAATGAATAAAATCTGAATATTTTATTAGATCTCTTTTCATTGTTCATATTGATATTTACAACACTAATCGTATTCATCTATAATTTTTGTATAACATTCGTAAAGGAAATTCCTTTATGAATATAATTAGTTTAATTTTAATCTTGAATATCATCATAATATGCTTATTTTCCCAGAATTAGTATATGTATCGGTTAGCAATTACCATATTTCAATTTATATTGAATGCTCTCAATTCTACCTTCTACTTCGATTTTACTTTATGCAATAAAAATCGAGTTTGGATGATTCATGTCGTGGCTTATTTATTCATTATCTGCTTTCAGAATTTTTATTTGAAAATGGCCATTGAGAAATCTATTGTTTATTTCTCGAACCCAGCCCCTAAACGTTTCGGTGGGCAGAATTTCAAACACTGGCAAGTGCGGATGAAATTCTGGCTTACCACGTTGGGTCTTTTCTTGATAATTGATGATTTCTCCATTCCTAATTCTGAGGAAGAACCTGGTCGCACTACTGCTCTTGAACTTAGGAAGGAGAGGGATTTCCTCTGTCACGGTCATATCTGTAACTGTTTGGAAGACCAACTTTTTGACATCTATCATCCAATTCCGTCTGCTTATGATCTATGGTATGCCTTTGATAAAAAGTACAGCACCGAAGATGCTGGACTTGAGAAGTATCATGTGGGTAAATACATTGATTTCAAAATAGTAGAAGACAAATCCGTAGTTAACCAAACCATGAACTCTAACTTTTAGTCCATGAGCTTAACCAGACAGGTATCCCTATTCATGAAAAATTTATTGTAGCCGCTATTATAGAAAAGCTACCTAAGTCTTGGAAAAACTTTGGCATTTTCCTGAAACACAAAAAAGAACCTATTTTCCTAGATGACCTTCTTGTGTCCCTCCAGATAGAGGAGAAAGCCCGAGAAAGAGACCATATCTTTGAGAGGCAGACTTCTGAGTTTCATGCCAAAGCCAATGTAGTGGTAGGTCAAAAGCCCAAATTCAATAAGAAAATATTCCAGAAGAAATCGGTTAACCTTAAACCCTATCCTAAGGTCAAGAAGGACAAGAGCAAAATTGAGTGCTATGTGTGCCATAAAATTGGCCACTATGCTAGAGAGTGCTTCCAGAACAAGATTAGAAAAGGAAAATCAGTTGTCGATGGCCAGGTGAACGTGGTGACTGGAGGTGACTCCACTTCAGGGGGAGGGTACATTTTTTGTCATCCTCAAGTTCATATTATCTATCAACCAGAGGAGTGGTGGGTGGATACTGGTGCAAATGTACATGTTTGTGGTGATCGGTCTGCATTCGTGTCGTATCAGGAATCTGATGGCAGCGTGACCATAGGGAATGCTACTGTGGGTGCAAATTTTGGCAGAAGTTTACCAACTACCGCGGGACCCACCGGCCCTGCCTGGTGGGACCACGAAGACTACCGCGGGACCCACCGGCCCTGCCTGGTGGGACCACGAAGACTACCACAGGACCCACCGGCCCTGCCTGGTGGGACCACGAAGACTACCACGGGACCCACCGGCCCTGCCTGGTGGGACCACGAAGACTACCACGGGACCCACCGACCCTGCCTGGTGGGACCACGAAGACTACCACGGGACCCACCGGCCCTGCCTGGTAGGACCACGAAGACTACCGCGGGACCCATCGGCCCTGCCTGGTGGGACCACGAAGACTGCCACGGGACCCACCGGCCCTGCCTGGTGGGCCCACGAGAACCACCGCGGGACCCATCGGCCCCGTCCGATAGGCCCACGAGCCTGTGGAATCCCCTAGAAGACGGTAGCGGGGCCCACTAGCTTTACCTGGAGAATCCCAGATACGACAGCAGAAAACCGCCATTTGCCCCGGAATTCCTCCCCGGGAATCCTATAAATAGCATAGCCTTCGAATATAAAGGGATCGAATTCTCGGTTCTAAAACGAGAGCTCTGGGATTTCCAACTTCCCATCTTCCACCTCTCTTTGATCTTCTTTTTCTCTCGAAGAGATCAGTGTTTACAGTGATACTCGGCCTGTCGAGATCACTCCAGCATAAGTGTTAGTGAATTCGGGTTGCTCCCTATAGCACGGAGACGTAGGCTTCGGCTGAACTCCGAGATCAATCTCTTGTGTCAAACTCTCTCTGATTGCCTCTCTGTTTACATATCGAAAGAGGTAACTTCAAATCCAATTGACAGATCGATCAACGATCTTCAACTCGAACCTTCAATTGACTGGTGCTGCGAGAGTCTTTGGGTCGGCACGAAGATTTTCCCCCACAGTTTGGCGCCGTCTGTGGGATACGATCAAAAAGTCCAACTCTCCGTTACTACTTGATCGGTTGAACCTACAACTGATCTTGATAGTCAAACTTCCTCGCCCTCTCGGTTGATCATACAACTGAACGGCACTCTCGTTGCACCTTTCGCTCTCTGAATGGCGAGGACAAAACATCAAGGTCAACCAGAAGGAAGTAACACTCAACAACAACCTCGTCCCGAGACTCGTTCAATGAGTCAAAGGCTCAACTTCGGACAGCCCCTTGCTGTCCCCGAGATGGGGGTTCGTTCAGGAAGTGGCAAATCTGTCGATCGACCTATCGCCCACCCCGCACGACAGTCGATTGGGCAAACAACACCCGCTCCTGCTGAAGACCCTCCATCGACCTACCAAATCTCTGCAGTCGACTTCCAGCTGCTTCAATTGGCAAAACAGAATGCCACCCTCACTGCTGAGAGGGATGCTCTGAAGAAGGCAGCCTCCGAGGCTGGAATCGCTCTTCCAATCCCCTCCACAAGCGAGAGAGTCGATCTTCCTCGACATTCCATCCACTCCGAACAACGGAGGTCAATGGGTACTACTGCCCTCGAGAGGATTCGACGTGATCCAACTCCCTCTGCTACCCCCTGGAAGCAAAGTGTTTGGGATCGCCTCGAAGACGAGTCTTCCCAATCGTCTTCTGGCCGCAACTGCGACAAGAGGACACCTTCAAAACTCAACATACCAAGGAGGCACCAAATGAAAGGCGCTCCTTCAAAGAGTCGAGTTTCCCCTTCCATTCCACTTCAGCGTGGGCTTGGATCGGACCTCCGACATCGACTTCAACCGGCAAATACTTCGATGCCTGAGCAAGACCTTGCGATCTTGCCTCTTGACCCACCTCTAGGTCGAGGACATGGTCGCAGGGATGGCTATTCTTCTGCCGGGCCTCTACATCGAAGTCTCTTTGAGACAACATTTCCAAGGGAATGGAGAACTCCAATCCTCCCCAAATTCAACTGCATCAGAGGAGATCCTACTCTCCACATCCTTGCCTACAAGCAAGCCTTAACGCCGCATGAAGAAGAAAACAATGTGCTTTGCCGCACCTTCGCAGGAAGTCTCGATGAACCGTCGCTCGACTGGTATCATAATCTCCGAGCTGGGTCCATCACCCAGTTCAATGTTTTGGCTAAATTCTTTGTGCAGCATTATCAGCTCAATCTGAAGCCCGAGAAGAAGCTTGACTCTCTCTATCGGCTAAGGATGGGTGCTGACGAAACTCTCCGAAGTTTCACTAGGAGGTTTCACAACGAGCATGCTGCCCTCTCTGGAAGACACCTAGATGATGAAGCCATCATGTTGGCTTTCCAGAACGCTCTCCGCTTCGATCTACACATCTACAACGACTTCATCCGTAATCCCCCTCCTTCTCTGGGTGCTATGTTCGATCGAATCCAGAGAGAGATCGAGGTCGAAGACGATCAAGTCGCTCGAAAAGGGCGAGAAACAAAACGAAGGCCTGCGGAGAGAGAAGCTCCCAAGTATGCTGCCAAGGCTCACAATGCTGAGGCAGCAGCCCCTCCAGCCAACAAACGATCAAAGAATGAAGGGCGTCGATCTCCAACAAAGACCACTTTCACCGAGTGGAATATGTCGGTCGAACAGATACTCGACCGCATTCAACACGACGAATATCTTCGGAGGCCCAATCCTCTTCAGCCAAACTCCAAATTCACAGCAGACAAAACAGTCTACTGCGAATTCCATCGAAGTCACGGCCACTCCACCGACCGGTGCTATCGGTTGAAGTTCCATCTTGAAGACTTACTGTGAGAGGGCCACCTTCAAGAATTCGTCAACAACGGGCACGATCAACGTCGAACCTCTGCAAAGGGGAAAGAAGTGTGTTGGATACATCAAATCTCCTCTGACCGGCAACCTATCTCTGTGAATGCCAATGTCTTTGGCATTCATGGATCATTGCACAACCAAGCAGTGACCGGGAAAGAAGTGGATCGACAAGTTCGGCGCATCTTCCATATTCGTGCTGCGGCAAACAAGGAAGACACTTGGATCGAGAAGCCCATCGAAGGTTTGGCTTGGCCCTCTATCGTCTTCAATGACGCAGATCTTCAAGGAGTTCACACTCCCCATCGAGACCCCCTTGTCTTGAAACTCCTCATCGACGGAAGCACTGTCAACCGGATCCTCATCGACACCGGAAGCTCCATCGACATTATGTTCTCGG
The DNA here is from genome assembly GCA_947650365.1 of Chamaelirium japonicum. Lineage (NCBI taxonomy): Eukaryota > Viridiplantae > Streptophyta > Magnoliopsida > Liliales > Melanthiaceae > Chamaelirium > Chamaelirium japonicum. The sequence goes on from OX393554.1 coordinate 17,755,039, forward strand.
ATTGCTTCAAGCGTCTGGGACATAAGTATCAAAGCCTTGACGTCGTTCCAACGGTGATCACTGGTTTCAACGGCGAACAAAGCATCACGGTGGGCGAGTCCAGATTTACTATCGACCTCAGCCGAGAGACTCGAGTCTCGGTGAGGTTTGCAATCGTCGAAGGAATGTCTAGCTACAACGCCATTCTTGGGCGACCATTCCTCCACCAGATCAATGCCATCTCCTCTTCTTATCACCAACTTCTCAAGTTTGCAACAGGAGAAGGCATCGTCTGTATTCGAGGTGATCAGCAAGCTGGAAGATCTTGTGAGGCTGCTGCGGCTAAGACAGATCGAAAGATCAATATTGCTCCTCCAAAGCGGCCACGAGATGAAGCTGGTCCCTCTTCCAAATAGCAATCAAAGGAGATTCCGCTGTCCGAACCTCCACCAATCGAATGGGAAACATCACCTTCAATTGAAGAAATCATCCCTATCAACATTGGCAGTGGAGATCTCCCTCGACAAACATTTATTGGTACCGGTCTTAGCGACTCAGAAGCGCAAGACATGGTATCCTTCCTCCAGTCCAATATCGACGTCTTCGCCTGGTGTTTCGAAGACATGCCTGGTATCAATCCGGATGACGCTTGTCACCGACTTGCGATCAAGGAAGAGGTGAAACCTGTCAAGCAAAAACCACGCACCATCCGACCAGAGCTGCAAGTTGCTGTTCAAGAAGAAATCACCAAGCTACTCGCAGCAGGCTTCATCCGTGAAGTAGAATATCCTACCTGGATCTCTAACATAGTTGCTGTTCCAAAGAAGAATGGGAAAGTCAGAGTCTGCATCGACTTCACCAACCTCAATAAGGCTTGCCCCAAAGACCCATTCCCTATGCCAAGAATCGATAGACTCGTCGATGCCACTGCTGGCCACGAGCTATTGTCTTTCATGGATGGGTATTCTGGATATAATCAAATTCCACTTCATCCAGACGATCAAGAGAAGACTTGCTTCGTGACTAGCCGAGGTCTCTACTGCTACAATGTAATGCCGTTCGGCCTCAAAAATGCTGGATCTACCTATCAAAGGTTAGTCACAAAGATGTTCGAAGATCAGATCGGTCGCAACGTCGAAGTCTACGTCGATGATCTCCTCACCAAGAGCTCTGTGCGAAGCAAACATTTTTCTGATCTGGCGGAAACCTTTCAAGTTCTTCGAAAATATCGTATGAAGCTCAATCCAGCCAAGTGCGCCTTCGGTGTTCAATCTGGCAAATTCCTGGGTCATCTTGTGACCAGGAGGGGTATTGAAGCTAATCCCGATCAAATTCGAGCCGTCATCGATATGCCTTCACCTACAAATCGGAAAGAAGTTCAATGCCTCACTGGAAGGTTAGCAGCACTCAATCGATTCATCTCAAAATCTTCCGACAAATGCAAACCCCTCTTCGACAAACTACGAAAGGCGGATACATCCGGCTGGAGTCTAATATGTGAAGAAGCATTTCAAAGCATCAAGAAATATCTGGTGCAAGCTCCTATCCTGACTGCTCCACTGCCAAAAGAAGACTTGTGGCTCTACCTGGCCGTCACCGATCAAGCAATCAGCGCGGTCCTAGTCAGTAGAAGAGAAGGCGTCGAACATCCAGTCTACTACATCAGCCATACTCTTCTTCCAGTTGAAACTCGCTACTCAAAAACTGAGAAGGTCATCCTAGCCTTGCTCACCGCATCGCGTCGTCTCCAACCATACTTCGTCTCCCACCAGATCACTGTCATTTCAGAACACTCACTCAAAGATATCATTGACAAAGCTGGTCGAGCTGGTCGAATGACCAAATGGGTGATCGAAATGAGTGCTCTGGGGATTCAATTCGAATCTCGCACTTCTATCAAAGGTCAAGCAGTTGCTGATTTTCTAGCTGACTTCCCAGTTGAAGACCCCATCACTTGGGAAGAAGATGTCGACATGCGCTTAGAAGATGAGGACAATACTCCGATCAATCTTGCAACAAAAATTGATCCAAGTCTCGAAGCTGCTGCTGCAACTCCTCCATGGAAGCTTTATACTGATGGAGCTTCAAGTTCGATCGGTTCGGGAACTGGGATAGTATTGATATCCCCCGAACTTGATCATCTCCAGAAGGCCACTCTCCTCGGATTCACTGCCACCAACAACGAAGCCGAGTACGAAGCACTCATTTCCGGACTCGAGATGGCGAAATCCCTGGGGGTAGATCGAATCATCGTCTACAGCGACTCCCAATTGATCATAAGGCAAATCAATGGAGAGTACACAGCTCGCGAAGAAAGAATGCAACTCTACTTGGCCTTAGTACGACATCTTCAACAACATTTTATTGGTGCTGAATTCATTCAAATCCCCAGAGCAGAGAACTGAGAAGCAGATGCCTTAGCCAATGCTGCCTCAGTTCTTGGAGACTCACTCGGAGGAAGGCAAATACAGATCGATTATCAAGAAGTGCCCAAGACCACCCCCGATCAACAGATCCTTACTACTACAAAAGAATCTGGGGGTGGAGATCAGCTTGAAGACTAGAGACGATCAATTTTCGACTTCTTCAAGCATGGCAAAATGCCGGAAGATCCAAATCAAGCCCGAAGAGTTCAAAGGAAGCTCCCATGCTACATTCTACAAGGAGAAGATCTATATTTCAAATCTCACAACGAGATGTTGCTCAAGTGCCTTGGTCCCGAGCAAGCACGGGCAATCCTGATTGATATCCATTCTAGAGCTTGTGGAAATCATTCGGGAGGAAGATCTCTTGAAGCCAAGACGAAGCTACAAGGGTACTACTGGCCAACAATGGCAAGGGATGCTCAACAAGTTGTTCAAAGGTGCGAACCTTGCCAACGACACGCTCGAGCTATCCATCTCCCTGCAGATGAACTTCATCAATTGTCAAGCCCCTGGCCTTTCCATCAATGGGGGTTAGATTTCCTGGGTCCTTTCCCTCCAACTCCGAGCAAGAAGAAGTATCTATTGCTGGCCACTGATTATTTCACCAAATGGATTGAAGCTGTGCCCCTCTTCCGAGAGACTGACGACGAAGTGATCAAATTCATTCGGCACAACATCTTCTCAAGGTTCGGCACACCTCAAGTTCTCGTTGCTGACAATGGAGCTCAATTTGACTCCGACAAATTTCGAGAGTTCTGTCTGAACAACAATATCAAACTATTCTATTCAACTCCAAGGTACCCTCAATGCAATGGCCAAGCAGAAGCCTCCAATAGAGCTATTCTTGGTATACTCAAGAAGAAACTCAATGACAAGAAAGGATTGTGGGAACAGGTCCTACCTGAAGTTCTTTGGGGGTATCGCACAACTCCGAGAAGATCAACAGGGTTCTCACCCTTCCGTCTAACATATGGATCGGAAGCAGTGCTCCCAACAGAAAACATATCAAGTACTCTGAAGACTAGAGCAGTTGAAGAAGGAATCAACGAAGAACTACGAATCAATGATCTAGACTTCTCAGAAGAACTACGAGATCAAGCATCCCTTCGTGTGGCCAAATACCAGCAGAAGATCAAAAGAATCTACGATGAGAAAGTCTATAAGAGACAATTCCCAGTGGGCAGCCTAGTTCTCAGAGCAGTTTTTTACAACACTAAAGAACACAGCAGTGGGAAGCTTGCTCCCAACTGGGAAGGTCCATATATCGTCGAATCAGCAGGAGGCAAAGGTTCTTACAGACTGATCACACCAGAATGAGATAGATTGCCTCGAGCTTGGAATTCTAGGCACCTCAAGATGTTCTATCCATGATGTAAATTCTGTGATGAATAAAGATCTCTTTTAAGTGCTCAAATATGCAAGTGTTCAGCTTTTCAATTCAAGATTCTGAAGCAGTTTCAAGTTATCCATATTCAAATTACCAGGTCTTTTAACAAGTTTGGGTGTTAGAGTTGCGACTCAACCCCTTACTAGCAAATATTAAAAACTGACCATATTCAAGTTACCAAGTCTTTTTAACAAGTTTGGGTGTTAGAGTTGCGACTCAACCCCTTACTGGCAAATGTTAAACTGACTTTCAAATTTCAATATTCAATTTCAATCAATTTCGATATCGTTTAACATGTTTGGGTACTTGAGTTGTGACTCAACCCCTCACATACAAGTGTTATACGAATTCCAATTCAATATTCAAGTTTCAAGTTTGGGTAATCGAGTTGCGACTCGACCCCTAACATTCAAAAGATTGTATCTATTCTAATGCTATCCAGAACATGACATTCAAAGACATTCAACTCAAGAAATCCAATTTTCAAACACCAAAGAGATATCTTCTATTATCAAAATGTGCCAGGTACAAAAGTGAGCTGCTACATTTCAAGAGTTTACAGGTATCAAACAACGACAGAAAAGACGACAGAAGATCTCAAGGCTTGGCCACACTCTGCGCACGCGACTTCTCCCCCTCAGATCTAGCACGAGCTTTGCTCGCCGCTGATGCCTTAGAGGATCAGACACTGGCAACATGGACCCTGAGTGCTTCTGCTGCCTTCTCAGCTGTTTCCCTGTAGCTCTGACACTCACTCCGCATATGTTCCAGCTCCTTCTTATGAGTCTCTGCTGAAGTAGCAAGTTGAGCCTTCAGCTCCTTTATTCGAGCCGCACGATCGAAGCCCAAGTTCTCGATCCTGAAAAATCGTTTCTTCAAATCTTCAAGCTCGTGACCCCGGGCCTCGTATCCATTCTGCCAGCCCTTGCTCTCCAACTTTTCCTTGCGAAGGGCCTCGGTCTTGGCCTTCAATGCCTCCTTCTTTGAGGATAGAGCCTCCCTCAGCTTATCCCTCTCCTCGCTTACGACCTCCAGTGCGGCAGCTAAGCGGGAGACTTCAGCTGAAGCTTCTTTTGCTCCCGTCTTCATGGAGAGCTTGGTCGCGACATTCAAAACTGCTGAATTCTGCAAAAAGAACAAAAGAGTTAGAATTATTCTGAAGATACAATTCAGATGATCGGTCGAGCAGATGCACTTACCACCAGTTCGAGCCTGTCGAAAGCTTCATCCAGAGTAGCCCCTGGAAGATTGCAGAGTTTCCGGATCACAGATGTGGGGTGGTTGATGTCAACATCACCCAAACTCTTCATCTTCGGGGTCGAGCCAACAGGCACACCTGCAAATCAACACGAGAGGTCAAAGTGTTAGACTATTTCCAATCTTCAGAGGCAAGACAATTAAGGCCAGTTAGCACAATTACCTGAGGCTTCAACCCTTGGCTCCTTACCCTTTCGACGATCGGAACCACCCTGAGGGGTCGATTTCTCCTGAATAGGGGCCGGCGTTGGCTGAGGTTGAGTAGCTCCATCGCCCACGCGACTTTCCCTCTCCAAATGGATAGGGGAGGGAGCATCCCGGGGAGGCGAGACTCTTTCTTCTTCCTTTGGCCCGCCTGGCTGGATGAGTCCCGCCACCATGGCAGCCACCTCCTCAGCCAGAGACCGAGAGGGGGGTGGGGGTTGCTCAACCTCTATACCCCCGCTCGTTGTCGCTCCTTCGAGACGGGGTACTTCAGGTGGAATTTGATCGAGGGGTGTGGGGTTGCTTCCAACCCCACCACTCCTCGACAATTTTATTTTGAAGCGCAGCGGCTTCTTCAATTCATCGAATTTGTAGGTGGGAACCGCCTTTGGGCCATCACCTTCTGTATAGAGGACTTCTTCCATTTGACGGGCTTTAACCTCGTCAATAGGAATAGGAAGTGAGTCTTCCCCTGTTGCACCACCAGTGGGGGTGGGAGGAATTTCTTCCTCACCACCCCCGTTCTCACCATCTCCACCAGAGGGGGTGGAAGACAAATCATTCTCGCCGTCCCCATCCTCGTCTTCGTCATTACCACTGTTGTCGTGGCTGACATTCTCGGTCTCTTCGTCTTCCTCGATGCTCCCCTTCTTTTCTTTTTCTTCTTCATCTTCATTTTTCTTTCCTTGGTCTTCATCTTCCTTTTGCTTGATGAGGGTTTTTCGTTTCTTCTTCACTGGGCCTCTTTGTATCACCAGTTTCTCCTCCACAGTAGGCAATCGGCGCCTTGCAGTATAAATTTTCTTCTCAGCCCGAATCCTCCGGATGATCTTACCCGAATGGGGGTCCTCCTCATAGTCAGAGTACAGAACTTCATTATCCTCGTATCTATCTTTTGATCGGTGGAGGAGATTGGCCTTGCCATATCTCACTGGGCAGTTGGAGAACTGTTTCCATGACCTGGTCCCGCAGGTCAACTCGAGGAATAAGTTGTCGATTGCTCCAGCCCTCTCGGAGGTCCAGGCAAAGATGCCTCCCTCGCAGTACATCTTCACTGCGTCGTGCACTTCGCCTCGGGGGGTATCGGGCACCGAGATGGGTGTCCATGCACCAGTAACAGAGATGGGCCAATCAGTGTATAATTTGTCCGAAGGAACAGTGTCGGTTAGCGGGCGCAGCGGAGATACACCGGTCAAGTTGTAGAACGGGCTGTCCCTTCTGTAAGCCCATCGATAGTGGAAGAAAAAATATCCGAGCTCGATCCGAGCAACTTCACCTTCTGGAATGCTGGAGTAGCATGCCTTCAAGTCCTCCTGAAAATCTGACTCCACGCGGCAGAATGCGTAGATGATTCTCCAAGCATTCCCAGTGACCTGCCCCGGGCAAAGGCCAGAAGTGTTCAATAACCTTGCCGCGAAGGGTGGCAAAGGTAGACGCAGACCGCAGTTGAGTTGGCCGATGGTCACAATGGTTCCCATGACCTTTTCATTACTAGCAAAGCTGGTGAAGACGGTCTTCTTATCGATGCCGAATGCAGTCTGGATACTGGGGAGCGAAGGCTGCACCTTTCCTTCGGTGAAGAAAGAGAGAAGTGTTTGCCACTTCTTTCTCTTTGCATCTGTGAATTCACCACCAGTGTTGTACACATACTCAGTTTCCTCTGACAGAGACATGAGCGGGCCCAGGGCAAACTTTACTTTAGGGATATGCTCAGGCCTCGATGGCGCTGAAGCAAACCCTACTCCTTGGTGTCTTTTGCCCAGCTGTCCGAGTTCGGCAAGCACGACCTTGCCCTTGCCACGACCCTTCGGAGGGGATGGAACCTCAACAATCTCCTTCCCTTTCCTCTTCGAAGGGACCCCGCCAGACTTCTTCGAACTTCCAGAAGACGCCATCTGATTGATCGAGCAAGAGCAGAAATCGAGAGCAAAAGAGTCTGGACTTCGAAAAATTTTGGAAGCGTGAGGCAAAAATGACAGCCAGTGAAACTTATATACCCAGGGTAAAACCAGGTACGCAAATCGAGAAGACACGTGTCTTCACCATATCAAATCGCGTGTTTTTACAGAAACACGTGGCATCCATCCACAGCAAGCGCAAAATCAGGCGAACCGTCGGACCAGACGAAACGTCGGACCCCCGGTCCACGTGAACCAAACGGTCCAAGCGAGCCACCGGTCTGAGTAAACCAGACCGCCGGTCAAAAGCCTCATTTAAACCAACCAAAGACTCAAAACAGGAAAAATCAAACTCCATCAATGATCAAAACTCTGCCAGAAGATCGAAGAATGGAACAGTTATGAAACCCTCTCTAAGGGCAGGTTCAAAACTTTCAACTAATATTTCAAATTTCTACTGGATCTGGCAAAAAACCAAGGTTTTTTGCCGATCACTCGAACCTTGACCGGATAATTTTTACCGATCGGACAAACTTGTCCGATCGGCAAAAATCATTTGATCGGTCAAATTTCTACTAGATCTGGCAAAAAACCAAGGTTTTTTGCCGATCACTCGAACCTTGACCGGATAATTTTTACCGATCGAACAAACTTGTCCGATCGGCAAAAATCAGTTGATCGGTCAAAATTCTACTGGATCTGGCAAAAAACCAAGGTTTTTTGCCGATCACTCGAACCTTGACCGGATAATTTTTATCGATCGGACAAACTTGTCCGATCGGCAAAAATCATTTGATCGGTCAAATTTCTACTGGATCTGGCAAAAAACAAAGGTTTTTTGCCGATCACTCGAACCTTGACCGGATAATTTTTACCGATCGGACAAACTTGTCCGATCGGCAAAAATCATTTGATCGGTCAAATTTCTACTGGATCTGGCAAAAAACCAAGGTTTTTTGTCGATCACTCGAACCTTGACCGGATAATTTTTTCCGATCGGACAAACTTGTCCGATCGGCAAAAATCCTTCAATCGGTCAAATTTCTACTGGATCTGGCAAAAAACCAAGGTTTTTTGCCGATCACTCGAACCTTGACCGGATAATTTTTACTGATCGGACAAACTTGTCCGATCGGCAAAAATCCTTCGATCGGTCAAATTTCTACTGGATCTGGCAAAAAACCAAGGTTTTTTGCCGATCACTCGAACCTTGACCGGATAATTTTTACCGATCGGACAAACTTGTCCGATCGGCAAAAATCATTTGATCGGTCAAATTTCTACTGGATCTGGCAAAAAACCAAGGTTTTTTGCCGATCACTCGAACCTTGATCGGATAATTTTTACCGATCGGACAAACTTGTCCGATCGGCAAAAATCATTCGATCGGTCAAATTTCCTACTGGATCGGTCAAAAAACCCTGTTTTTTGACCGATCACCCGATTCTTGACCGGTTGAATTTTGACCGATCGGTCAAAATTTGACCGATCGGTCAAATATGACCGATCGGTCAAAAATTAACCGATCGGTCAAATTTCAACCGATCGGTCAAATTTCCTACTGGATCGGTCAAAAAACCCTGTTTTTTGACCGATCACCCGATTCTTGACCGGTTGAATTTTGACCGATCGGTCAAAATTTGACCGATCGGTCAAATATGACCGATCGGTCAAAAATTAACCGATCGGTCAAATTTCAACCGATCGGTCAAATTTCCTACTGGATCGGTCAAAAAACCCTGTTTTTTGACCGATCACCCGATTCTTGACCGGTTGAAATATGACAGATCGGTCAAAAATTAACCGATCGGTCAAATTTTAACCGATCGATCAAATTTCCTACTGGATCGGTCAAAAAACCCTGTTTTTTGACCGATCACCCGATTCTTGACCGGTTGAATTTTGACCGATCGGTCAAAATTTGACCGATCGGTCAAAATTGACCGATCGGTCAAAATTGACCGATCAATCAAAATTGACCGGTCAGTCCTTTTTTATGCTAACACTCGACAAGCTTCTTCATGCCTTTTGCGACAGGGGGTTGCTATTTTTTGCACCAAATCCAAGCCAGCCAGAACGAACTCTAGCTAACTTGGAGGGGGTAACTGTGGGTGCAAATTTTGGCAGAAGTTTACCAACTACCGCGGGACCCACCGGCCCTGCCTGGTGGGACCACGAAGACTACCGCGGGACCCACCGGCCCTGCCTGGTGGGACCACGAAGACTACCACGGGACCCACCGGCCCTGCCTGGTGGGACCACGAAGACTACCACGGGACCCACCGGCCCTGCCTGGTGGGACCACGAAGACTACCACGGGACCCACCGACCCTGCCTGGTGGGACCACGAAGACTACCACGGGACCCACCGGCCCTGCCTGGTAGGACCACGAAGACTACCGCGGGACCCACCGGCCCTGCCTGGTGGGACCACGAAGACTGCCACGGGACCCACCGGCCCTGCCTGGTGGGACCACGAAGACTACCACGGGACCCACCGGCCCTGCCTGGTGGGCCCACGAGAACCACCGCGGGACCCATCGGCCCCGTCCGATAGGCCCACGAGCCTGTGGAATCCCCCAGAAGACGGTAGCGGGGCCCGCTAGCTTTACCTGGAGAATCCCAGATACGACAGCAGAAAACCGCCATTTGCCCCGGAATTCCTCCCCGGGAATCCTATAAATAGCATAGCCTTCGAATATAAAGGGATCGAATTCTCGGTTCTAAAACGAGAGCTCTGGGATTTCCAACTTCCCATCTTCCACCTCTCTTTGATCTTCTTTTTCTCTCGAAGAGATCAGTGTTTACAGTGATACTCGGCCTGTCGAGATCACTCCAGCATAAGTGTTAGTGAATTCGGGTTGCTCCCTATAGCACGGAGACGTAGGCTTCGGCTGAACTCCGAGATCAATCTCTTGTGTCAAACTCTCTCTGATTGCCTCTCTGTTTACATATCGAAAGAGGTAACTTCAAATCCAATTGACAGATCGATCAACGATCTTCAACTCGAACCTTCAATTGACTGGTGCTGCGAGAGTCTTCGGGTCGGCACGAAGATTTTCCCCCACAGCTACTGCTGCACGAGTGCTTGGACAAGGACGAGTAGACTCAAAGTTGACTTCAGGGAAGGTCCTCCAGCTACATCATGTGCAGCATGTACCAGAGCTTTGCAAGAACCTGATTAGTGGATCCCGTATAGTACAAGACGGTTACAAGTAAATTAGGGGTGGCAATAGGTCGGGTTCGGGTCAGGTTGAGACATATGTATAAGGGCAAAACACCCAACCCAAACTCGACCCGTTTAATAAACGGGTCAAAAACTTAAACCCAAACCCGACCCGTCTAAAAACGGGTTTGACCCGACCCGACCCATTTACTAAACGGGTCGGGTTGCCTCGGGTTGGGTCAAGACAAGTCGGATTGGGCCGGATTTGATCGGTTGGGTCGGGTTGGCTCGAGTTGGGTCGGGTTGGCTCGGGTCGGGTCGGGTCAGGTCGGGTTGACACGACCCATTTGTTAAACGGGTCAAGTCGGGTCAATCGGGTTATAAGTACAAACCCGAACCCGACCCATTAAATAAACGGGTCAATCGGGTCGACCCGTTTATGACCCGAACCTGTTTAGGCCAAACCCAAACCCGCTAACTTCGGGTCGTGTTCGGGTCGGGTTGGCGGGTCGGGTCAAGAATTGCCACCCCTAAAGTAGATGTTTGAATCTAATAAAGTAGTAGTGTCTAATTCAGTTCTTTTATTGGCCTGTGATATGTCTGTGATGGCCTTTTCAAGGTATCTGTTTTATCAAATTTGAATTTGAATAAAAGTACATTATTCGTTTCATCAAATGTTGATAATTCTACTATCTGGCATGCTATATTAGGACATGTTAATATTGGCACTCTGAAACATATGATGAATGCTAGTCTAATTCCTTCTTCTAGCATAGATTATAAAGATAGATATCAGATTTGTGAACGGGCTAAACAAGCTCGTAAATCTTTTCCTTCTGTTGAACGTGATTTTAGCTTGCTAGAGTTAATCCATAGTGATCTATGTGAGTTCAATAATATTTTTACCTATGGAGGGAAAAAGTATTTTATTTCCTTTATCGATGACTTTTCAAAATTCTGCTATGTGTATCTTATTAAGACCAAGAATGAGGCTTTGGATAGTACTGCGTATAAAACCAAGGTTGAAAATCAACAAGAGAAAAAGATTAAAATTCTTAGATCGGATCGTGGGAGGGAATATACCATTGCTTGTATGTCACAATTTTGTGAACAACATGGGATTATCCATGAAGTCACAGCTCCTTTTTCACCCTAGTCCAATGGGGTAGCTGAAAGGAAGAATAGAACTTTTAAGGACATGATAAATTCCATATTGAGCAGTTCGAGTGTACCCTATAACTTATGGGGGGAGGCGATGTTATCAGTATGTCATATCCTTAATTGGATTCCATTTAAAGGTAATGACAAGACTCCCCATGAGTTATGGAAAGGTAGGAAGCCTAGCCTCAAATACTTTAAAGTGTGGGGGTGCTTGGCTATAGTGGCTGTACCATTGAACAAGAAGCGTAAATTAGGTCTCCAGTCCGTTGATTTGTCTTTTTAGGATATGCACATACTAGTGCAGCTTTTAGGTTTCTGGTCGTCAGGTCCGAGGTGAGTGACATTGCTGAAAAATCTATTATGGAGTTTAGGGATGCTACATTCTTTGAGAATATGTTTCCATTCAGCAATAGGCCTAATAGATCTATAGTTGATTCTTCTGACATTCCTTCTTCTAGTGGGTTTGCACCAGTGGAAGTAGAATCAGTTGAACATAAGAGAAGTATCAGAACCAGAGTTAAGAAGAACTTTGGTAATGACTTCTTTACCTTTTTGGCAGAGGAAGATCCGTTGACTTTTCAGGCTACTATGACCTCAGTTGATGCTCCTTTTTGGAAAGAGACAATTAACAGCAAGATAGAGTCAATCCAATCCAATAATACCTGGGTATTAATCGATCTACCTAATGGCATTAAGACCATAGGATCCAAGTGGATCTTTAAGAAGAAGATTAGGCCAGATGGCACTATAGAGAAGTTTAAGTCTCGCTTTGTTGCCAAGGGGTACAGACAGTGAGATGGGATAGATTTCTTTGATACATACTCTCCTGTGACCAGGATCACTACTATCCGAGTGCTGATAGCTATGGCTGCTATCCATAATCTCGAGATCCATCAAATGGATATCAAGACCGCCTTCTTGAACGGTGATCTTGAAGAGGAGATTTATATGGATCAGTCAGAGGGATTTGTAATTACAGGTCAAGAGCATAAGGTCTGTAGATTAGTTAAGTCTCTTTATGAGCTTAAGCAAGCCCCTAAGCAGTGGCATGCAAAATTTGACCAGATTCTATTATCTGCTGACTTTTCTATTAATGATTCAGATAAATGTGTTTATAGTATAGTAGAGGATAATAATATTATCATTTTTTGTCTTTATGTAGACGATATTATTATTTGGATCTTGTTTAAATATAATTTGAGCACTAAGGCATTTCTTTTAAATCATTTTAAAATGACTGACCTTGGTGTTGCTAGTGTTGTGTTGGGTCTCAAGCTAGACAAGACTCCAGATGGATATTCTCTTTCTCAATCTTATTATGTTGAAAAGATTCTAAAAAAAATTGAGAAGTTCTGTTGTAAACCTGTTCATACTCCGTTTGATTCTAGTATCAAACTTAGAAAGAATAGAGGAGAAGCTGTCTCTCAGTTGAGATACTCTCAAATCATTAGGAGTTTGATGTATCTCACGAACTGTTCTAGGCTAGACACAACTTATGCTGTGAACAAGTTGAGCAAGTTTACTAGCTGTCCAGATGTGCATTATTGGGATGCTTTAGACAGAGTTCTTAGGTACCTGAGAGGTACCATGAACCTGAGACTTAATTACTCCAGGTTTCCAGCAGTACTAGAGGGATTCAGTGATGGAAACTGGATCTCTGAGTCTGATGAGACTAAGGCCACTAGTGGCTATATTTTTCTCTTAGAAGGTGCTGCTGTGTCTTGGAAGTCTGTTAAGCAGACTTTGTTGTCTCGGTCCACGATGGAGGCCGAGTTGATAGTCTAGACTTGACTGGAGCTGAAGGTGAGTGGGTTAGAAATCTGGTAGCGGATTTTTCGTTGGGAGATAAACCTATTCCACCGGTGTCTCTGCAGTGTGACAACCAAGCAACCATTGCTTTAGTTAAGAGTGAATTGTATAATGGAAAGAGACGACATATTCGTCTGAGACATAATTCCATTAGATATCTTTTGACTCATGAAGTGATTTCACTCAATTATGTGAGATCGGCAAAGAATCTTGCTGATCTGTTCACAAAGGGGCTTGCTAGAAAGCAAGTTGAGGATACATCGAGGGGGATGGGACTGAAGCCTATTTCTTGATAGTTATCGTCAGTGGCTAACCAACTTTTTTGACTGGAGATCCCAGAAAAAAAGTTCAATAAGAAACGAGCTGATCGAGTAACTAGTAGGAGCACTAATTTGGAGTTTAACTCCAAGTCCCTCCCTATGATGTAAGTGCTTATTAACTATAAAACTTTATGAAGAGTTTAATACTCTGAATGAGTTCAAGGCCTATGTGGCAGGATATTAGTTACAGTTTACCCTTGAAGAACTCACCTATGTGAGTGTGGTAGTGGTGCTGCTATCTATGGAATTTGGGCTAATTCCTAAAGCACTCATGAAACAGGATACTGTGCATGGCCGAAAAGTGTAACCCTGTGAGAACTTACCCTAATAGCCCGTTCAGTGTGTGTTTCTAGTCAATATATTTACATAAAGGTTCAGGTTCAAGACTTTGTTCATGTCGGACTTGTACTTATAAAGATTAGTCTCACTAGGTAAAGGTTCAAGTCGGTCACACACCTTTTACCAAAAACACTTGTATATAATTGATGTAAGATATCCAAAATAATTTTATTGATTTATGATTTTAAATATTTTATTCATGTGGGGGATTGTTGAAATTTTTTTTTTGATTAAAATATTTTTTTAATGGGTTTTGACTCAGTCCACTTTTTAGTTGAGAGTAGAGATTGGTTTTAGAAAAAAGGGATTCAGCTTTTTGTCTTTTGAAAAAGAGGAAAAACTAGTGAAGAAAAGAGAGCTCTTCCTTTTCATCTACTTCGTCTTCATCTTTATTTTTTCTTGGATATTTTCTATCAATTGAAGGGTGAAAATGGTGGTTCGAGAAGTCGTCTTCCTGCACAAGACGGCGAGTTGTGTGGTCGTCGTATCTTGGAAGGAAATTGTCGGATTTTCCTGTGCAGAGGGGGCGAATTTCCTTTACGGAAAGCGTTTCTAACGTGCTTCGATCGTCGAGTAAACTCTCTTTAACTCTTCTAATTTGATATCTCTTTCTTCAGTAATTCCTTTAGTAGTGGAAGAGATTGGATTGAGAAGTTTGCAAGCCGGGTATGCTCTTTTTGAGAATGAATAAAATTTGAATATTTTATTAGATCTCTTTTTATTGTTCATATTGATATTTGCAACACTAATCGTATTCATCTATAATTTTTGTGTAACAACCTTAACCCCGATCATAAGAGACGATAGAGAGTGAAGAAGTACAAACACAGAAAACTCTCAAACAATTTCAGAGGCTACATAAGATTTACGTGAGAAAGTATTTTTGGAAAAGAAAATTTCCACGGGGCAACCCCGAAGTCCACAAGCTATAGTGCAAAAACGGAGAACAACAATACAATAGATACAATGCCTCTAATCAATCAGATTTGTCTAGGACTTCACTCCGCATGTATAAAAAAAATTGGATGGCTAAGTGTGAAAAAAATTAAAAGTTTTAAATCTTTCAGAGAGGGATGTAAGATATTTTACAAACTTTGAGGAGGCCATGGCCAAACCCTAGTCCCAATATAGGTCCACCCCTGAGAATACCCTACAAATGAATTCAACTCCACACATCTAGAGATTCACCCTCACCCTCCGGAGAGGCCCTGAATACTTTGAAGTCCAATGACAAACTCCATCCCAGTCAGCTAATCGACCTTACCTTTATGCTCTATACAAGTCCATCTAAATGGTCGTTTTTTATTTAAATTATCGTTGCCCATCATTCAAGTTCCGCATCACTCTTAGTAGTCTATTATTTACCATCTCCACTCTACAAGTTATACGACAACGATTTTGTGCCAACCTCCTTAAAGAGGTTGGAGAATCACCCTCTCTCTCATTGGTCCATCTCAAGGGCTTTTGGTCATTTCATCATAATGAATAGTGTGAAATGACATACATACCCTTGAAATGGACCAATGAAAGAGAGGGTGATACTCCAACGTCGTTAAGGTGGTTGGAACAAAATCGTTCTAGAGTTGTACCAACCACGCCACACAATAAAATGGGCGATGACTATTCCCCCCCCCCCCCCCCCCCCCCCTGATGGTAGGGAGAATAATTTTGTTACAACATCCTTAAAGAGTTTGGAGCATCACCCTTTCTCTCATTCATCCATTTCAAAGGCATATATGTCATTTCACATTATTTATCATGATTAAATGACCAAAAGCCCTAGAAATGGACCAATGAGAGAGAGGGTGATGCTCCAACCTCTTTAAAGAGGTTGGAACAAATCGTTCTCCATCACGAAAACATTTTCAGCACATCCTGCATATGCTACAACCGCGGGACCCACTGCGATTCAAGAGACATGGGGTAGCAGGCCCCAGCACATGGGGGTAGTGAACCTCAGCACTTAGAGCGTGCTGATAGGCTCTGGGCAATGGTTGTAGCGCACGCAAGATGTGCTAAAATTTTTTCTCTCCATCGAGGGGCAGCCAACACACCAATGTGCACCCATGTGGCTGTCACGTTGTGGGCCCAATGAGATTATAGGGAGCCATCACCTGCTTGCCACATTTGGGAACCTCGATAGGGAGCTCTCAAAAAGCAAAGCACACTATGAGTCCATTGGATGGTTGATTATGATATTTTACTTTTTTTTTTGGTAAAGAAAGCTAGTTTATATTATTCTAGAAAACCAACAAAAAGATACATCACAGATAGCAGTACGAACAATGTCTAAGGGGAGTTCTGAACACCAAAAAGAGGATAGGTAGGCTCCTTTAGCTCTCGTAGCTAGTGCGTCTGCCACCTGGTTTACTTCCCGATAAGTGTAGTTAACTTTTCGATTCTGATATTTTGCTCTTACTTTAGGGAAGGAATGCTGATGACAAGTCCATCGGAACTACCCAAACCTTTTAGAATAATTTTTAGGATAAAATACAGCAATATAATAGTTTCTATCGACTGTGAATCTTGTGATGCGTAATTTTCTTCATAAGATAGTTTTCAGTAGGGCTGCAACTTGGGCGGGTTGGACCCGACCCAACCTGAGTTTTGGGTGGGTTTAGGTTGATGTATTTAAAGATTGGGTTAGATAAGGATTGAAAAATACAACCTCAATTAAATTCAGGTCGGGCAACCTAGTCCAACCTGAACCTAAGTACTCATTTATGTTTATGAATCTGTTATATATAGGTAACAATCACAATCATTCTGCTTACTCATATGTTGAGAGGTCACAATCATAGGCATCCGTTTCACCCAATCCCATATTATTTATTTGATTCGTGCTTATCAAATAAAAACATTATATGATGATCTAGTAAATTGAAAATGCAACAAAAAATGTATAGTAGTGTTAGCAAGTATAGGTTCTCTTTTAGTTTTTGATTTTTCAAAGGTCAAAATTTTAAACAACGATTGGAAATAAGTATAATCGTTATGTGGGTAATAATAAAATCAAAATCGGACTAGGATGGATGCATGATATTAGTATTGGGGGTGCTAGTATTTTTATTGATGCAAATAGCAACACAAAAAAAAGGGGGGGAGGGGTGTGTGTGTATCATTATGTGGCAGCTACAGCGAAATCACTGAAGTAAGTATACTCTATATAACATGGCACAGTGGTTTTGTGCTGATTAGGACAAAAAGGAACCCAACACTGACTAGACAAAAAAAAATGCTGATTACAGCTGTCGATCTCTTTTCTCTTCCCAGATCTCTCTTCCTTGACTCCGAAACCGTCGAAATCGACCGAAACTGCCGAAACCGCCAAACCTCCGGCCGACCGCCGAAACCGTCAAAATCGCCAAAACCGACCGAAATTGTCGAAACCGACCGAAACAGCCGAAACTGCCGAAACCGTCGAAACCGTTGAAACCGCCGACACCGGGAGAATAATTTTGTTCAACCTCCTTAAAGAGGTTGGAGCATCACCCTCTCACCCTCTCTCTCATTCATCCATTTCAATGGCATATATGTCATTTCACATTATTTATCATGGTTAAATGACCAAAAACCCTCGAATGGACCAATGAGAGAGAGGGTGATGCTCCAACCTCTTTAAAGAGGTTGGAACAAAATTGTTCTCCATCGTGAGAAAATTTTTAGCACATCCTGCATATGCTATAACCGTGGGGCCCACTACGATTCAAGAGACATGGGGTAGCAGGCCCCATCACATGGGGCTAGTGACCCTTAGCACTTAGAGCGTGCTGATAGGCTCTGGGCAATGGTTGTAGCGTACGCATGATGTGCTGACCATTGAGGGGCAGCCAACACACCAATGTGCACCCATGTGGCTGTCACGTTGTGGGCCCAATGGGATTATAGGGAGCCATCACCCGCTTGCCACATTTGGGAACCTCGATAGAGAGCTCTCAAAAAGCAAGGTACACTATGAGTCCATTGGATGGTTGATTATGATATTTTACTTTTTTTTTTTGTAAAGAAAGCTAGTTTATATTATTCTAGAAAACCAACAAAAAGATACATCACAGATAGCAGTACGAACAATGTCTAAGGGAAATTCTGAACACCAAAAAGAGGATAGGTAGGCTCCTTTAGCTCTCGTAGCTAGTGTGTTTGCCATCTGGTTTGCTTCCCGATAAGTGTGGTTAACTTTCTGATTATGATATTTTACTCTTACTTTAGGGAAGGAATGCTGATGGCAAGTCCATCGGAACTACCCAAACCCTTTAGAGTAAATTTTAGGATAAAATGCAGTAATATAATAGTTTCTATCGACTGTGAATCTTGTGACGCATAATTTTCTTCATAAGATAGTTTTCAGTAGGGCTGCAACTTAGGCGGGTTGGACCCGACCCAACCCGAGTTTTGGGCGGGTTTAGGTTGATGTATTTAAAGATTGGGTTGGATTAGGATTGAAAAATACAACCTCAATTAAATTCAGGTCAGGCAACCTAGTCCAACCTGAACCTAAGTACTCATTTATGTGTATGAATCTGTTATATATAGGTAACAATCACAATCATTTTGAGTACTCATATGTTGAGATGTCACAATCATAGACGTTCGTTTCACCCAATCCCATATTATTTATTTGATTCTTGCTTATCAAATAAAAACATTATTTGATGATCTAGTAAATTGAAATGCAACAAAAAATGTATAGTAGTGTTAACCAGTATATGTTCTTTTTAGTTTTTGATTTTTTAAAGGTTAAAATTTAAACAATCATTGAAAATAAGTACATTATTACTTAAAATTTTGTGGCTGCTAAAAAAAAAAAAAAGAGGAATAGAAAAAACTGGGTCAAAATGTTGGATGCAACCCAGGTATGCACTGCCTTTCACGGGATATTCCCAAATGATCCTCCGTCACGTGTGCTAAATCCGACATGCGAACCCATCTTGACCGACTGTAGGATCGGCGGAAGGGAAAGCGAGAAAGAGAAGGAGTTGGGGGCTCCTTTCGCTTTCCGAAAAGGAGGAATCTTTGATCACAGATCTAGGGTTTCTGATCTCGACCCCGCTTGTCAATCTCCGATCGATTTCTTCTGCTCTCTTCGATTCGATTGTTCTTCTGGTTGCGATTTGTCGGAGGAATTAGGGTTTCTTTTGTTTGAAGGGGGGATGGCGAACATCGACATCGAGGGGATACTGAAGGAGCTGCCCAGCGACGGCCGGGTGCCGAAGACGAAGATTGTCTGCACGCTGGGGCCGGCGTCGCGGTCGGTGCCGATGCTGGAGAGGCTGCTGCACGCCGGGATGAACGTCGCCCGCTTCAACTTCTCCCACGGCACCCACGAATACCACCAGGAGACCCTCGACAACCTCCGGATCGCCATGCAGAACACCCAGATCCTATGCGCCGTCATGCTCGACACCAAGGTCTCTCTTTTTCCATCTTATACTTCTGCATCTTTTTTTATGATTCATTTCTCTATGTTAATCTGAATTAAAGTGGATATATTTGTGCAATTTCTTAGTTTGAGTTTGATTTTTTGTCTTCTGGGTTCGATTTAATTTGGCCTTAAAACAATTTAAAAGAAACAATATGCAATGGTGGTTGATCGTGAAGTGGTTCAGGAGGTTTCGGTTGCTTCAAAGTGATGAATTAACTCGCAATATCGATGATTTTTTTAATTGATATCTGTATATTTTTATTTATGATGCGATGGGGTAATATTTCCCGGGGCTTGAGCATTGTTAGCGATTCGTGGTGTGCCTGCTTGTAGCCACTTGATGGGCTGATTTCAATCCTTATAGTGTATAGAATCTGTCATACTGGAATTGCATCAGATCACATTTGCATTGTTGTTTATCTGCTTTGTTGTTGATGCTCTTTGATTAGATGGTCTTCAGGTTGTATGTGTGAAAGTTGAATGTGATAGTGATGAAGTCCCCTAATTGCGGATTTTCTCCCATGGTAGTGATTTCTTGTGTGCTGTTTCTTAATGCATAAGGTTCCATATTTGAATAAGATTGCTTCTTAATATATAATTCTACCCGTGAAAGCTTAAGCTTAACCATGCATGAAGTATAAGAGATAATTCTCAAGTTTTTAAAAAACCATCCAATTATTATCATTTTTTTTTGTCTAAAGCATTTTGCTTGTTCTATCTTGGGTTTGAAATTGTTTTTGATCTTTTGAATTATGGTTGTCATTTTTTGTGATATTCCCATGTGGCTTTTTTGATTTTAGAATTCTGTTGAACTGCACCTCTTTCTTTTGATGCTTCTAATATACTTGAATTATCTCTTTCTCTCTCTCTAAGTTCCCAATGTTTTCAACTTTTCTATTGAATTTTCATCTTCTACACGCTTTTACCCTTGGCAAATTATCTCTGAATCATTTGTGGTTATTAATACAAGTGTGTTGCTTGTAGAATGAGTGCCATTTTTATTTTTGACATCAATCTACACTCCATAGAAGAATTTGTGTTGATGCTAAAGGAGGTGCTGGAAACCCACCACATTTGTTTAGCGAGATTGACCAATGTTATCGATGGAGCAACAAGCTTGGTTCTGGGGCTTTTGTGAGATCAACTCTGTCTAGGTTTTGCTACTAGGGTTTCTTTTCAAAGTTCAGAAAATAGTATGAACTAACTCAATAGGCAAGTTGGGAATTAACTTAATAAAGATATTAGTGAAAAACCGATAGATGACAATTCATGGGCTAAATTGAACAGCTCACCATATTTGTCTCGATTTGGAAAACTGTATACATTTGAATTAGCTATGTCATCAATTTAAGTGGACTTAGATTTGGATATTTTAATTTAGTAGGATTTTTCTTGCCCTTATTTGGTAAATTTGGTTTAAAAATACAAGTTCAGTAATAATTTGATGTCAAAATGATGCATTGATAAGAATAAATTTAGTTTTTGCTTCTCTTTCCTTGCTTCTTTGTTTGCTTCTTCCTTGCATGGTGAATTCCTTGTGTTTCCAGGTTTTTGAATTTAATTTACTCTAAATCTGGCCAAAGACTTGGTTGGATCCTATTTATTTCTCTTAGGTAGTTAGGTTATAATCTAAGATCAGATCTAACCCTTTATTGAGTTTCACTTGCTCAACTCATCAACTAAGATGTGTTTGTTTGGATGAAACTGTGCCTGGAACTAGAAGAACTCATCAAAGTGGCCAACCTAGGATGTTTGGTTGCACCAAAGCCCAGCCTGACATCGAAATTAAACCCCCCCCCTCGGAAAACACATACACATAACAAACGTAAACACAAAAGGCGCACACACGTACACAACAAACACAGACACAAAAAAACTTCAAAAGCACACTTCGGGGCATTTGTGGAAGTCATTAATGTTGCTGACGTCCTCAACCGCCGCCTTCACGTTCCCTAACCCCCTCATATCTTCACTACCCTTTCCTCATTTCTTTTCCAACCCCATGTTGTTATCCCCTTCCTACCACCAATCACCATAATCTCTCTCTCTCCCATTTTTTATATTCTGTAGTATGAAAATATTGGCCGAAATCGAAATATTGAACCTTGCCTACAAGTTTTAGAATTTGTTGGAACTTGATGGGTGTGTTTTATAGGGTAAGGTGATTATCCTCACCAAAACTCAACAAATTTTAAAAACTTATTGGGTCAAAAAATGTTAGAAGCTTTACCGACCGTTCAATGTAACCTTTAATTTTTCTTAGTACATTTGATGACCCTAGAAGTTTTAAAATTTGTATATTTTTGGTGAGGATGATCATCTTACCCTAGATAACACACCCACTAAGTTTCAACAAATTTTGAGACTTGTAGGGTGGTCATCTGAGATACCGGTCCAGTAAATTAGTAAATTTGCTGGACCAATGGTCAAGAGTTCTATATATATATATATATATATATATATATATATATATATATATATATATATATATATATATATATATATATATATATATATATATATGGGAAGGGATACTCTTACTCATGGCCTCTTACTCATATAGTTACCTATGATCCGACCCATCCATTAGATCCTGATGTGATCCGACTTGGGCTCAAGCCCGTTGGCCCACCCGAAGGCCCATCCTAGCTTGCCATGAATGGATAAGGCAGGATATCTCTTATGATGTATTTTAGAATCTTTTTAGATTTGAGATATCTATTTTAAGCAAGTTAAGATAATTATTGGCTTTTAAATTTGTTACCATCTTTATCTTTTCTTTTAGCCTATTTAAAGGCTCCCATTGTAACCATTGAAAGGGAGATTATGATGAATGAAAATTAATGGCGGATGCCTTCGTTGGCTCATGGATTTGAGTCCCCTACCTTGTATCTTGATGGATTTCAGGCCCCCTCTCATCTGAGTTTCTAATCTTTTATTCTCTGTCACGGTTCTTATCCCCTCCGCCACTTCCCTCTCGGTGATTCCGTATCACTAGTTATCCTTTTACAAAGAAAATACAAAAAGATTACACCGCCTCCATCTAACGCTTTTCGACGACGCGCGCCTGCATCAAGTTGGTATCAGAGCTTCGGGCTTCGTGGCGTTCCTGCACCACGAACGATCTTTGCTTCGATCGTCGTCGTTCATCGTCATCGTCGTCGTTTCATCGTCACCATCCTCACCGATTCGTCGTCATTTTTTTCTGGTACGTCGCCCTACAATCCCAACAAAAAAAAAGATCAGATTTGTTGGAAAAAAAGAGAAAGAAAAAGAGAGACCATTCCTTCTTCATCCGCTACCCACCCCTTTGCTCGCCCACGCAACCACCGCAAGCCACCCGCGAACCCTTCTCCTTTGCCGCCCGCCCGTCCACTGCAGGCCGCCCACTTCCTCTCGCTCCACTCGCTGAGCCGCCACCTCTGTTCCGTGCTCCCGCGCACCTCGCAGCAAAAAAAAAAAAAAAAAACACAGATCTGCCACAGATCTGTGAAGACAAAAAAAAAAAGGAAAGAAAGAAAAGAAAGGAAAGAAGAAGAAAAAGAAGAAGGAAAGAAGAAGAAAAGGAAAAGAAAAAATAGAAGGAAAGAAGAAGGAAAGAAGAGAGAAAGGAAAGAGGAAACGTATCTTGATTGCTTGCTCCCAGCTGCAGCCGCCCCTTTTGCTCCCAGCTGCAGCCGCCGCCCCCTTATCTTCCTTCCCTATTTGCCAACAAAACAAACAAGAACAAAAGCCCTAATTTTTTTACCCTTTAGCCCATTTCCTTTTTCCCAATTCACTCCACCACAACCCTTAGATCCCCATCCAACAGTCCTCAAATTCCTAACCTTTTTAGTTGCTATTGTGCACTTAAGTGCTGAACCCGAGTTGAATTTGGATCCGACCCGAATAGACAAAACAGACCCGCCAACTTCAATTGGACATATCTCTTTCATTTCTAGTCCGTTTTTGACGTGCGACCTACCAAATCGAAGGGTTTTTCGAGCTCTATGCATCTATACCATCCATAGAAATTTTCAGTGAACCAGTAATTACAGATTTTCAGATTTACCCCTGGACCACACTTCCACCATTGTGACATGGATGCTAAGATGCAAGGGTTGGTTCGTTGTCATCAAGGGAGAACAACTCCGTCTACGAGTACACTTCAACATTCTATCGGCGTATGATTCGCTATGGTTTGTTGGAGAAAGATCTCATGGCAGTGAAACAGTATGTTAGTGGGCTCCGCTCTGACATAAAGGGCCAGTTTTTATTTAGATCTTGGAGCGATCTGGACGAAGCCTATGAGATAGCTTGTGAGATTGAATGGGAGCTACAACAAATGACCTTACCTCTAATGGATTCCTCAGATGGGTCTCCATCTCCAGTACCTCCAATGGAGCCTCCACCATCTACAGAGCTTCCTCCAGTTGTATCTTTGGTGGATCCATCACCTCCAGTACCACCACCAGCAGACGAGCTCTCCCCTCCAGATGATCTTCTGCCGCCCGCCATGCTACCACCTACTGCGGATTCTTTCGAGGTCTCTCTAGCCGAGCTTCAACATATTAATTTTCTTGGGCTAGACCGACTATTGGTGCCTACAGTTTGTTCAGCTCTACCTCCGTTCAGGCG
Organism: Chamaelirium japonicum; assembly: GCA_947650365.1. Classification (NCBI taxonomy): domain Eukaryota; kingdom Viridiplantae; phylum Streptophyta; class Magnoliopsida; order Liliales; family Melanthiaceae; genus Chamaelirium; species Chamaelirium japonicum. Next base: position 17,779,024 of record OX393554.1, read on the forward strand.
AGCCGATGTTCGAGCTACCGCAGCGATCTGATATTATTATCTGATTCGGTTGTCTACCCCAGCACCACTTTGGCATGTGTTTCCCAATCGACGGCAGTGATACCTTCTCATGGGACCCCAGTGATGACTTCGGTATAGTGAGACATCATTTGTTGGGCCTCCACCATCAACTTCTGACGACAGATACCACATCGGCGAAAACCTTGATGATGATTGTGCTTTACCGTATGAACTCGAGGGCGAGTTCTTTGCAGCGGAAGCGATTGATGTGATCCGACTTGGGCCCAAGCCCGTTGGCCCACCCGAAGGCCCATCCTAGCCTGCCATGGATGGATAAGGTAGGATATCTCTTATGATTTCTTTTAGAATCTTTTTAGATTTGATATCTTTATTTTAGGCAAGTTGTTAGGATAATTATTGACTTTTAAATTTGTTGCCATCTTTATCTTTTCTTTTAGCCTATTTAAAGGCTCCCATTGTAACCATTGAAAGGGAGATTATGATGAATGAAAATTGATGGCGGATGCCTTCGTTGGCTCATGGATTTGAGTTTCCTACCTTATATCCTGATGGATTTCACGTCCCCTCTCATCTGAGTTTCTAATCTTTTCTTCTCTGTCACGGTTTTTATCCCCTCCGCCACTTCCCTCTCAGTGATTCCGTATCACTAGTTATTCTTTTACAAAGAAAATACAAAAAGATTACACCGCCTCCATCTAACGCTCTTCGACGACGCGCGCCTGCATCAGATCCCGACGTACGGTTCGGATTAGATAGGGAGTAGCAATGGTGTTCGCATTAAATGCCCGTATTAAAAGCCCATATTAAAAGCCCGCATTTAATGCGGACACCATTGCTTTAACTCCCCATCTAATCCGAACCGTACGTCGGAATCTAATAGACGGCCCGGAAGAGAGGGGGGGATCCTACACCTTAGGTGTAGCTTCGTTGCTACACCTTAGGTGTAGTTTAGCACTCTAGAAATTTTAAAATTTGATGATTTTTGGTGGATGTGTTATCTAAGGTAAGGTGATCATTCTCACCAAAAGTCAGCAAATTCCAAAACTTCTAGGGTCATCAAATGTGAAGTTTTATTGACCGTCCATTGTTACCGTTAATTTTGCTTAGCACATTTGATGACCCTAGAAGTTTTAGAACTTACTAATTTTTGGTGAGTATGATCAAATTCTAAAATTTCTAGGGTGGTAAACAAGGGGATGAGGTGTAGTAATTAAGCTACACCTTAGGTACAGGGTCCTTGTCCTTATATATATATATATATATATATATATATATATATATATATATATATATATATATATATATATATATATATATATATATATATATATATATATATATATATATATATATATATATATATATATATATATATATATATATATATATATATATATATATATATATATAGGGGAGCGTGACTTTGTATACCTATGCATTGAAGGCTTTAATGTATGCTCCTCTATTAACATACATAGAGGTTTTCAAATTTGCTAATTTTTTGTGGAGATGATAGCTATGTTGAGATGATCCGCCTCACAAAAAATCAGCAAGTTCTGAAACCTCTAAACATTTCAAATAAACTCATCAAATTAACGGTTGAAATGGACGGCTAATAAAGCTTCTGACATTTTGAGGGACCTAGATCTTTCAGAATTTGTTGATTTTTTGTGGACATGCTATCTATAGCAAGATGATCCTATGCTATCAAAGTCGGGACTAGTCGGCGACTAGTCCCCGACTAGTCCCTGGGCGGCATGTTGCCGACCGATTAATTTCGATTCCGTCATTGCTGGGCGGAATCCCGACTAGTCCCCGACTAGACCCGACTAGTCCCCGACTAACGACAGCCGACTAGTCCCCATGCAGCATTCTGCAAGCAAATTTTTTTTTTAAAGGAGTTTTTGCAAGCAATTTTGGTTGGATTTTTTTTACATTGGCTCAAAGTCTTGAGTCGCAAGACTCACAACTATGGCTCTTCCGTGTAATCATCTGTTGAGCACCTGAGAATCTCAGATAAAAACATAGACAAATAATTAGTTTATTTGTTGATATCCATATATAACCCTATAATCAAAATTAGGGTTGTTCACTGATTAAACATCATCAAACAAATATTGTGATGAATTCTTAGTTCTACTTCTAGTCTTTTGATATGGGCATGAAGCTAATACAACTGTGTTCTATTAGACTGTTACTTATGTATTTATACCCATGCTGTGAAGTGTGAAGGTATGTATTGTTATTAACCGACTAATATCATATACTTATTGACATTTATGCTAGTTCATATATCATATATGTTTAGGGAGGGGGGCTTGGGTTAGAATAAGTTTTGGCCGACTAGTCCCGAATTAGTCCCGACTAGTCCTAGACGGCCCTTGGCCGACTAGGGCCGACTACCGACTTTAACTGCATAGAGATGATCACCCTCACCAAAAATCAACTAATTCTGAAACCTATAGGTGTATCAAAATGATAGAAGTTGTATCATCTGTCCATATCAACCATTAATTTGATGAGCTTATTTGAAATGATTAGAAGTTTCAGAACTTGCTAATTTTTTGTGAGGATGATCATCTAAACATAGATATCATCTCCACAAAAAATTAGCAAATTTGGAAACCCCTATATATGTTAATAGAGGAGCATACATTGAAGCTTTCAATGCATGGGTATACAAAGTCACACTCTCCTCTCTCTCTCTCTCTCTCTCTCTATATATATATATATATATATATATATATATATATATATATATATATATATATATATATATATATATATATATATATATAAAGGGCGTGTTATGATTTAAGAAGCACGGACACGGACACGGGACACGAACATGACACGACACGGACACGCCGACACGATATTTTTCAAAAAACCAGGACACGGACACGTTAGGGGGCACGCTGAATTATATATATATATATAAAACAAGTCTTATATTATGATTCATAATCAAACATAACGCTAATAGTTAACTAAAAAAGTCTCCAACAAACATCATAAATGATTCAAGTGTATAGTTTCAAACTTTCAAAACACAAAAAAACAAATAGAACACACATAAAATCATCATCCATCAAGGCCAAAGTCAAGTGTTACCACATCATCACCATCGACGTGAAGACCACGGCCTCCATATCCGGCTCATTGATGGAAAGATTCGCAATCTCAAAAACCTCAACATCTTCAAATGAGAAAAAAAGCCTCTCCGGTAATATCCGACACACTCCAACACGCATCCAACACGTGTCGGACAACCTTTCTTCATAGAAGACACGTTTTTTGGTGTGTCCGACACGTGTCGGAGAGTGTCGGACGAGTGTCGGTGTCCGACACGTGTCGGACACGGACACGTTGAGGTCCTGAAAGTGTCGGTGCTTCATAGGTTATGATGCGGCGTGCAGTGCGTGCGGCGTCGCACCGCAGCCGCCTGATGCATCGCAGCGGTGCATCAGGCGGCTGCGGTTTGACGCCACACGCCGTATTTTATCATTCCTCTCTCTCTCTCTCTCTCTATATATATATATATATATATATATATATATATATATATATATATATATATATATATATATATATATATATATATATATATATATATAGGGGACGGGGGAGCCTGGACCTCAAGTGCAGCGTCAACGCTGCACCCGAGCCTCTGCGCGCGCCACGTGTCCACGGAATCGGCGCGAGATCCGGCTGTCTGGTTTTTAAAACAGCGGGACGAACCTCAGCCGTCCGATTGACTCGATCGAACAGGAGATCCGGCCGTCCGGATTTAAAATACGCGGGATCTCGCGCAGCCGTCCGATTGGCTTGACCCGGTCGTCTGATCCGTGCAGCGCACCCCCGCCCGGCATTTCAATTGGGCCGGGTGATTCCCATCCGTTCGATCGAGGGAATCGAACGGACAAAAACGCTTTTCGCTGTTACTGTAGCGGCTGCAGTAACAGCGAAAATCGATTTTATCCGTTCGATTCTCTTGATCGAACGGATGGGAATCACCCGGCCCAATTGAATCAACGGGCGGGGGTGCGCTGCACGGATGAGACGGCGGGCGGGGGTGTGCTGCACGAATCAGACGGCCCGGTCAAGTCAATCGGACGGCTGCGTGAGATCCCGCATTTTTTAGATCCGAACGGCCGGATCTCCCGTTCGATCGAGTCAATCGGACGGCTGAGGTTCGTCCCGCGGTTTTAAAATCCGGAAGGCCGGATCTCGCGCCGATTCCGTGGACACGTGGCGCGCGCAGAGGCTCGGGTGCAGCGTTGACCCTGCAGCTGAGGTCCAGGCTCCCAGTCCCCATATATATATAGGGCAGGGATACTCTTACTAATGGAATCTTACTAATGAAAGTTACAAATTGCCTTTTACCTAATCTAGAGGTTTTAGAATTTGATGAAACTTGGTGGGGATGCTCTCTATGGCAAGTTGATCATCCTCACCAAGAATCATCAAATTATATAACCTCTAGAGGCATCAAATGTTAGAAGCTTTATCGACCGTTCATTTTAACCGTTAATTTGAATAACATCTTTGATGCCCCTAGAGGTTTTATAGAATTTGATGATTTTTGGCGAGGATGATCAACTTGACATAGAGAGCATCCCTACGAAGTTTCATGAAATTCTGAAACCTCTAGGTAAGTAAAAGGCGATTTGTAACTTTCATTAGTAAGATTCCATTAGTAAGAGTATCCCTCCCCATATATATATACATATATATATATATATATATATATATATATATATATATATATATATATATATATAGAGAGAGAGAGAGAGAGAGAGAGAAAGAAAGAGAGGTGTGTTAGGATGCGGTGCGTGCGGCGTCGCATCGCAGCCGTCTGATGCACCGCTGCATGCATCGCACGCACCGCAGCGGTGCATCAGACGGCTGCAGTGCGACACCGCACGCCGCATTTTAACATTTCTCTCTCTCTCTCTCTCCCTATATATATATATATATATATATATATATATATATATATATATATAGAGAGAGAGAGAGAGAGAAGGGTGTTACGTACTTACGTTGCGCTGTGCGCTGCCGGTAGAGAAAGTGAGCTGCGCGCAGCTCGGCCATCCGATCGCGCGGATCACCTGCGAACCTGGCAGAGAAAGTGAGCTACGAACCCTCGGCCGTCCGATCCACCATCCCGATTATCAGCCGACCCGATTAAACCGCTGCGGAAAATATATTTGGTTCGTTTGATTCCCATCCATTGGATCGATGGGAATTGAACGGACCAAAAAAATTTCGATGTTACTGTAGCGGCTACAGTAACAGCTAAATTCGTTTTGGTCCGTCCGATTCCCATTGATCCAACGGATGGGAATATCCCGGACCAATTGTGTGTTAATTGGATTCCCATCCGTTGGATCGATTGGAATAAAACGGTCCAAATTGAATTTCGCTGTTACTGTAGCGAAATTTTTTTGGTCCGTTCGATTCCCATCGATCCAATGGATGGGAATCGAACGAACCAAATACATTTTCCGCAGTGGTTGAATCGGGTCGGCTGATAATCGGGATAGGGGATCGAACGGCTGAGGGTTCGTAGCTCACTTTCTTTGCCGGGTTCGCAGGCGATCCGCGTGATCAGACGGCCGGGCTGCGCGCTGCTCACTTTCTCTGCCGGCAGCGCACATCGGAACGTAACACCCCTCTCTCTCTCTCTCTCTCTCTATATATATATATATATATATATATATATATATATATATATATATATATATATATATATATATATATATATTGGGGAATGCTTAGGTGCTGTTCGCAGTCCGTAGCCGTCTGATGCATCACTTTGTGCATCTGATGCACGCAGCCGGTGCATCGAACGGCTGCGGACCACAGACCGCACCTAAGCATTCCCCTATGGGCCCTATATATATATATATATATATATATATATATATATATATATATATATATATATAGAGAGAGAGAGAGAGAGAGAGAGAGAGGCGTGTTAGGCTGCGGCGTGCGCTGCCCGGCCTGATAAATGCGGTGGCAAATTCTGGCCGTTCGATCGCGTGGATCGGCTGCGAACTGCGCGCAAATCCCCCGCCCGTCTGAGCCGCTACAGTAACAGCGAAATTTTTTTAGTCCGTTCGATTCTCGCGATCGAACGGATGGGAATCAAATAATCCATCAAACACACGGAGCGGCTGGATTTACACGGGATCAGACGGTCTGTACGGGTGATCAGACGGGCGAAGGGCGGGCGGGGGATTTGCGCGCGGTTCGCAGCCGATCCGCGCGATCGGACGGCCAAAAATAACCACCGCATTTATAGGCCGGGCAGCGCACGCCGCAGCCTATCATTCCTCATATATATATATATATATATATATATATATATATATAGAGAGAGAGAGAGAGAGAGAGAGAGAGAGAGAGAGAGATGCTATAATGCGGCATGCGGTAAGTGCGGCACCTACCGCATGCCGTCTGATGCACCGCTGCGTGCATGCGACGCACGCAGCGCGTGCATCAGATGGCTACGGTGCGGTGCCGCATGCCGCAGCATAGCATGCCCCTATATATATGTGTGTGTGTGTGTGTGTGTGTGTGTGTGTGTGTGTGTGTGTGTGTGTGTGTGTGTGTTTGTTTGTTTCATACGCGAGTTTTTGGAAGAATACTTTCGGTCGATGTGGCTATTATAAAGTTTTAATCATTTTAAGCTGAAAAGTCACAGACTATTTGTTCTCAAGCCCCCAAAAGTTTTTATTTGTTAGTAATAACTAATATTTTTGGCATTATGATCAGTTGAATTTTTTTTCTTTGGTACCATTCCGTAATTACTCAATTATGTTCCTCAAAATTCATAATGTTAGGTCTTAAAATCATTGTTGCTTGAGGCCATAGTTAAGCTCCAGAGATTTATTTTGGGAGATTGACCCACGTTGGTCAATCCACTATTAGGCATAGTCTTGATGTCCCATCCTTTTTGGCCATCCACTAGTTAGTTCGGATTCTGGCTAGACCGACAGTAGGTGATACTAGTGTAGTCATATTTCCATTGGGTGGACTTGGTGTGAGTTTTCGTTGGGACTCATGCAGTGGTCTGATCTCTGATCTGTCAGAAGCTTCAAAGCCCTATCCCTATCAATTAACAGAAAAGTTGGTGGTCTTGCTTTGCTGATGTTTCATAACCTGCGACTGTACCTCATACTACCGCTGGAGGTCTATCTGACTTTCCCCTTCTGTCTTCATACTTGGTAATGCTACATGGTTCGCTTTGTCTTTAACCCTACTTTATGTATAACTAAAATAGCCTTCATTTTAGTTGTGCTTGCATCCATGCAGTTGGAGACCAATTGCTGCCACTTGTGCATCAGCCTCCTACACTATTGCTGTCCCCACACCACTATCATGATATTTAGATACTCTGGTTGATATTCAACTACCTCGTCCTCCATGCATGCCATCAATTTGTGGGTCCCTCTTTCTTCTGTACTGTTTTTTGAGTCTGGGCTCTCTTTTTTTTTTTTATTGGCATCCTATTGTGGTTCTCCCATCCACAATGCACCATTCAGATTTCTGCCATATTTGGTCTGTGTTGCACCATTGTTGGTCCATGCCACTTTGTATTGCTACTTGTTGACTTAAACCATCCAATCTATTCAATTGGCACTGGCAGTGGCCTTTATCAGCCAACAAATCCTATTGCCAGGTTGCATCTGCCTCCACGGAAGGTTGTAAATCTCTCTTAGTGAGAACACTGTTCCAACTTATGTAGATGTCAGCAACACTTTAAAAAGAGGTTACCTGCTTTGCTTGGACCTTTCTATGTGCCACTTCCATGGTTACCAATTCAGTGTCGGACTACTTTTGTTGTGCTATCTTAGCTCACCCTCCGATGTACCTCATCATTAGTGTTGATATTTTGCAGCTTTGACTCATCAACTACTCGAACACCCTCTCAGCTTTTCCTATGCCTTAATTTCTAGCCTACCATCCCAGTATGAATTTACTTCCTGAAGTGGTCTACTGTCAATCATGTGGCAAAATCTAGGTATTGTTTGATTCCTCCTTGTTTACATATATTATTGTGCTCATACTTCTAGTAATTCCTAGGTGCTGTATTCTCCATTCTTTGCATAAGTCTATTCATTACCACACATATATAGTTGATATGTATATGCACCCCTGACCTCATCAGTTGCAACTCACAAGCTTTTACTGTTTCTGTTGTATTCATGTCATGGCGATCAAGTTGATTATCAAAGCCTCAAGTTCACTTTCTGTTTAACGTCCCAAATTGGTCATTTAAAATTGTTTCACTGCCAATTTGAGTTCTTTCTGCTTATTTGATGAACTAAGTAGGTAGATGTGTAAGGATGATCTGATGTTGTTCATTTGCTATTCAAAACAAGTAAACAACCTTAAAAAACATAACTTGGTTTGAGCATAGGTGTCCTATGTGGGAGTAAGTTGGTTGAGGATTGGTTGGCTGATACAATCACCCATTTAAATCTCTTTATCTTGAATTTCTCCCTCTCTCCCTCTTCAAACCTTCACATTACCTTTACTATCTTCCGGCACATGTGATGCATGTCCATGTGACACGTAATTTGGGTTTTTGTTTTCTTGGGTGGCATTAAATATATGTTCTAAAGTCCATCTGTGCGCACCTAGTACTACAGAGTAATAAAGCGAGTGCAACTTTCTGAGGGGTGTGCAGAAAGTGACATAGATAAGAGAAAAACATTTGTGTTATCTTCACAGTAGTAGATATGTTGCTTTCCTATGTTTAAGTTCTTGTATAAATAAAAGTCTGCTTGCTGACATGATGCGTTGGTATCTTCTGCTAGCTTCCCTTTGTTCTACGATGAGAATGGTTGCATGAGAATCTGGGTTCAATTTTGGGTTCGGGCCGGGCAAAAAATGAACCAGTTTGGGTTCTGGTTCTGGATCTCGGTTGTTTTGGATAAAAATGTTAAAAAATCAGATGAAAAAAAAAAAAAAAATCAAAACTAGTGTCTGATTTGCATGATTCGTGCTTGAATCGGTTGTTTCATATCCAAGTCTTGTGATGTATGAATCATAGAATAGTTACTAACTATATATATGCCATTCAAACTAATATAATGATATGAACCAAATCCAAATCAATTCGGGGATATAATGCGGGTTCAGAGGTTCGGATCGGCCAGTGTCCGAAGTGGTTCAGGCAAACCCTCAAACCATGCTCCCCTTTGTGGCAACCATTTCATGACAATAATAATTTTATAGGTTGTTATAGTTCCGTCCGTTCCTCTCATTTGACAATGGAAATCCAATTGGCATGTTTTCTTGCGTCTGCATGTTTTATAAATTTTTTTTTCCTAGATGGAGTGGTGGTTGATTAAGTTTGTCATATATCTTTGAAACTCCATGCGGCTAGTTTGACTCATGTTCATATTGTTGCAGGGGCCTGAGATTCGTACTGGATTCCTGAAGGACGCAAAGCCTGTCCAACTGAAGGAGGGCCAAGAAATCACAGTGAGCACCGATTACAGCATCAAGGGCGATGAAAAAACGATTTCTATGAGCTACAAGAAACTTCCGATGGATATGAAGCCTGGGGGTACCATCCTGTGTGCTGATGGTACCATAACCTTGACTGTCCTGTCATGCGACCCAGCTACAGGAACCGTGAGATGCCGCTGCGAGAACACCTCAATGTTGGGTGAGAGGAAGAATGTCAATCTGCCAGGTGTTGTCGTGGATCTCCCTACACTGACTGATAAAGATAAAGAGGACATTTTGGAATGGGGCGTCCCCAACAAAATTGATATGATCGCTCTGTCCTTTGTCCGCAAGGGTTCTGATCTCGTTAATGTTCGACAGGTTCTTGGACCGTACGCCAAAAATATTAAGCTGATGTCGAAGGTCTGTACTTCCCATAGCCATCATTTATATTCTAAGTGTAATGTTCCTGTTCAAAAAAACACAAGTGTGATATTCTTTCCTTTTGATAGAGCATTAGTCAGCTGTATCATTGGTTAGTTTAATGAATTGCTTTGAGTTCACCTTGGTTTTTTTTTTTGTTGGTTTCTGTAGGTTGAGAATCAAGAGGGCGTGGTGAACTTCGATGAAATCCTGAAGGAGACAGACGCCTTCATGGTTGCCCGTGGTGATCTTGGAATGGAGATTCCTGTCGAGAAGATCTTCCTTGCTCAGAAGATGATGATTTACAAATGCAACCTCGCGGGCAAGCCTGTTGTCACCGCCACCCAGATGCTCGAGTCGATGATCAAGTCCCCCCGTCCGACGCGGGCCGAGGCCACTGACGTCGCCAATGCCGTTCTCGACGGCACCGACTGTGTCATGCTCAGTGGTGAGAGCGCCGCCGGAGCCTACCCTGAGGTGGCCGTGAAGGTCATGGCCAAGATATGCATTGAGGCGGAATCCTCGCTCGACTATGATGTCATCTTCAAGGAGATGATAAAGTCTGCCCCCCTCCCAATGAGCCCGCTGGAGAGCCTTGCGTCGACGGCCGTCCGAACAGCGAACAAGGCCAAGGCTGCGCTGATCGTCGTCCTGACGCGCGGTGGAACCACGGCTAAGCTGGTGGCCAAGTACCGGCCTGCGGTCCCGATCCTGTCGGTGGTGGTCCCGGTGCTGACCACCGACTCGTTCGACTGGGCTGTGAGCGACGAGTCGCCGGCGAGGCAGAGCCTGATCTACAGGGGCCTTATCCCACTGCTGGCGGAGGGTTCTGCCAGGGCAACCGATGCCGAGTCGACGGAGGCGATCTTAGAGTCTTCACTCAAGTCAGCGGTGGAGAAGGGACTGTGCAAGCCGGGTGATGCGATTGTCGTGCTGCACCGCATTGGCGTTGCTTCTGTCGTAAAGATCTGCACTGTCAAATGATCGATGGATGGGTGAGATGGAGATTTGTGCGGCCGCTATCTGCAGTGTTGCTGCTGTTTTATTTTTGCTGGATAAGGAAACTTGATCTATTATTTCCTCAAAACTCATTTTGCAGGGAACACTATATTTACATCAAGAGTTGGGTAGTGGAGAGAGGACTCCATTTTTATGTAAAGCCAGCTAGTTGATGATGTTTCTCAGTGAGCTAGTACTAGCTGCTTGATAATTGCTTGCTTGCTTGCCTGTTTGCTGAAGGATTGTGTTGATAGTCGCGTGCTTGCTTTCTTGGTGAAAGATTGTGTTTGGATTCTCTCTCTCTCTCTCTCTCTCTCTCTCTCTCTCTCTCTCTCTCTCTCTCTCTCTCTCTCTCATTGATCATGTGTACCGGAGACAATTTGCATGTTTTATAGTATGATTTATTAGTACAGGCCATGTCTTTTTTGTTTTTTCGTTCATCGGGGGATCACAATCGGATCCCTAAGGGGCGCGGAGACTGCCGATCGCCACCCACCAAGAACAAGACAGCCACAGGTGGGGTTGTGCCACCATCAGCACACCACCAAATCCTAGAAAAAGGATAGCAAGGACATCAGTCACTGGCGGAGACAAACCTCGCACACCCGTGGGATACACGACCAGACTCCAGAAACCAATAGGGGGGGAAAAAAAAGACGAAACACAAACCACCCAAAAAAAACAAACCAAAAGTGGCGTTTCACTGCCAGATCCAGCTGCCAAACTAACCAAGAGGGGTTGTAGAATCTACATGTGGAGAACCTCGACGTCGGGGCTAGATCTGACCTTCTTGCTGCACCCAGTAGAAGATTCGGCCCTGACGTCGAGCGAAAGCCATCAATCGAGCAGGGGGGATGCCGCACGACTCCGACGCGACGAGAACAAAACGCCAGCTCACTGAATACACCCCTATCTATAGAGAGGAGGAAGGGGGGCTGAATCCACCCCAAAAGCCGGCCAAACCCAACGCCTGACCTCCTAAGAACTGGCAAAGGCGGCAGCTTCCGAGGAGGCCAAGAGATCGGCAATAAAACCCTAACCCTAGGGATGAAAAGGGGGAAAGACGAAAAGGGGCTCCGAGCCAAAAAAGAGTCCTGGCCATCTCAATGGCTATGCTAATGGCATATTTGACCATTTAGTTGTCTTGAGCTATCGCAAAAGCTTTTGTACAATCCATCCATGAAACCAGTCATAAAACATCCATGGCTACTCAGTAATGCTCATATTTTGCTGCCGACCCGAATTGCTACCTTTGCTGATGCACATTCCACGTGGCATTGCATTCAGTCAGCATGCTAATCAGTAAAGTAAATTGTGTAAAAGTTTTACTTTGCTGCTGTTTTGATCCCAAAAGTTATAATAAAAGAAAAATGATGGGAGGTTTACAAGTAGCCAAAAAGTTTTTACTCTTCAGAAGCCAAGTAAAACTTTATTTACAAGTAAAAGGCTCCGTTGACCCATGCCATGTCAGCAACGACACGATTGAGAGAGCATCTCGTGATGGATTTGATGATTTGGGCAGCGACGTACATGATCCGAGTTTCAACCGCCGTGATCTATGGGCCATGGGATGAACCCTAGGGGAATGCCACCACATCGGCTGCCGTTCTGTTTCCTCGACGGCTGCTGTGCACCATCACTATCGGTCGCCGTCTCACCGGCCACCACCTCTGTCGGCCACCGGTCACCCGCCGCCGCTCGCTCTGGTAGGGCAACGATGGTTTGTTGCTGGTGGCGAGGGTTGGTACGTGGACGTCAACGAGTGGTGGCCGGTGGGGGTGGTGGACAGTGGCCAGCAGGGCGGCTACGGGTTGTCGGTTGTCGGTGGGGGGTGGTGGATGTACGGGGCGGCGAGCAGCCGATAAATTTAATTTCTGATTTACTTTACTAGCAAATCCAAACAACAATCAAGAAGTAATGATTTACTTTACTGATCAATACAAACTACAAGAAGGAAATCTGATTTACTAGTCGATCTTAGAAATTAACTAGCCCACATACAATTTACTAGTCTTTACTTTGTGGGTTTGTAAAACAAACAGGCCCTAGGGGTGCGCAAGTTAGTTTAGATCAAACCAAGAACCGAACCGACCCGATCTCAAAGGGTCTGGTTTGGTCGGATATTCGAATCAACCATACATGCAATAACATTTTGCTTTTTGTTTATGTTGTGTGGATGTAAACTGACATTTGTTATTTACCAAAACATAATACTTATATTATTGCTTGCACTTAACAGAAGTTCTGCATTAGCATTTTAGTACCTCTGTATGTTGGAAAAACCACCCCAACATGAAGTTGACACCGAACCTAGCTACTTTGCACGTGCCAAATTAACCGAAACTCGAACCAAACCAACCCGACTTTAGTCCGTGTTGGTTTTGGTTTGGGTTGGGTTTAAAAATGTTAGAACCGACCCATTTCAGATCTGTTCCGGCTTGTTCGCAAACCGAACCAAATTGCACCCCTACTAAGTACGGACTAGGAGCCCCCAACTCGTATTTTTCTTTACACAGAGAAAATAATCGTGGTGGTTTTTTTTTTTTTTTTTAATGTTGGACCGGACAGGCGATCAGAGGACAAGACTAGGGACCATCATTTTCTGGTCTAAAGTCCATACGATAGCTTTTACCGATTTATTTACACATAATGACGTGGCATCCAATCACAATGTCTCCGAGCTGAATGTACATGAATCGTTGGTCGGGGCTAGGTGAAATGTACGACTATGATCATGATCGACTTGTCATTCCGTGTGAATGAATCGGTAAGAGCTTCGGGGTAAAATGATATTTTTCTTAAAAGACCTACTCGTCAATTTAAGGAGTACCAGTGAAGATAATAGCTCGTTAATAATACCATAATGATATTCTTGGATCGACATGGGGGGTTGATCCTATGACTTACTAATGTAAAGATCAAGAGCCAGCTAGCCCATGTGGTTCGGCAAAACCCACGAATACTTGGATTTTTTTTTTTAAATGGGAATAGGTTTGGACTAGTGAAGGGGGAGTCCTCTAGCATTGAGATGGAAGACCCCCCATTGATCGACGTGCATTAATGCATGGGGTGTGCATGGGGTTACGTGAGATCTGCATGAGTGTACGTGTGTGCAGAGCTGGAGCCGCGTACCAATTTGTGGAGATATGTGCAGTAAAAATGTAATGAGAGGTCATTTACAGCTATATATATACCTTGAGAGAAGGCGTGTATTAAGGGTCAATGCCTTGAGTGATGCCTCCGAATTCTCCAAAATTATCAATCTATGTAATAGGGAAGTATTTTATGGGGGGGGGGGGGGGGGGGGGGGGGGGGGGGGGTTACAAACAAAGTCTATCATGACGCCCTCTAAATCATTCTCAACCATACGATCACATATTCACAGTACTCCTCTAACTAATCTGTCTCTCACGTACATCTCAACCCGCCCCATCCGATCCATCCCCTCCTCTGATCCCTGATCGTGCTCCCCCCTCCACACTCCTCCCCTCTGATCCCTGATCATCACCCCTCCCCTCTGATCCCTGATCATCGCGATTGATGAATATCAATCAGTCCCAACCATCAAGCAAAGGGACGTTGTGATTGGATGCCACGCCATTCTGGTTAAACATTCGGGTTAAATGTTTGGGCACGTTGAGCAGGAAAATACTATTTAACACAAAATGTTTAAGCCGAACCAGAATCATGTGTTCCGATCACTCAGCCTCGACCAGCAGGCAAAGGCGCATTGTGATTGGATGCCACGTCACGCTCGGGTTAAAATTGCTTTGGGTTAACTAGCTAGCGTTGATCGATTTATAAATATCATTGCTCTTTCTAAAAAAAAAATGAAGGTAAAACACTTTCGATGATAGCACTGGCATTCATAGGGACATCCATTTCCTCGACAGTGTCGATTGACACGAAGTGGGAGCCTTCGGCGTGACCAACTCCCCCTCCCCCTATAATTGATCAATCACATATGTCTCTGTTCGAACGGATTCCTCGAGATCGATCCGATGGTTTGGGGCGGCCGAAATTTCAGCATGCGGGTTTATAGCCGTTGATGCGAACAATGATCACTGGATGAACGTACGGTCAGGATTAATGCAGTTTCAATGGGCCGGAATTTTAGGGGTTTAGTGCAGTTTAAATGGGTTGGAATTTGAAACCAAGGAGAGATCGTGAGTTGATTTTTGAATGAATGGTTAGATCTATTTGGTTCATTTTTTTCCAGTCAGCTTGTCATAGTCAACTTTTTTGTTCCGTTTTGTCTAGTCAGCGCAAAACCGACGTCCCTTGTTATACAGATTAGTGAGATTGTACATTGTATAGTAGTAACTACTGAGGGTATAGTATCAATGGTTCAGATTGGGTTAGTTTGGGTTAAAAAACTCACAACCTAGAACCGATCCGATCTTAGTAGGTTTTCTTTTTCCGAACCGATCGAACGGTCAAAAATATCCAATCCAAACCGAACCAAATAGACCAATTCAGTTTAGTTTAGCGGGTCAACCCTAACTGGTGAACACCCATATTAGGAGTTTAGCCGCTGAGGAGGGAGCCCTTTGCGCGTGACAATCTCCTTTGGTGTAGCTAGATCGTGCTTGCCCAAGTTCCGATCGAGTTCATTAGCACGAATCAGGTTTGACTCATACTACATTAGTATCTACCACGGGCATCATGATCAAAGATTTCAGAGTTGTTCTAGCAAAATTCATCATTTGAGAGATCCAAACTCATTGCCCACCACATTGCATAAGAAGCTTACTAACAATGTGGACTAGTGTCCATACAGATAAAACATTTAAAGCATTCTTTTAAGACCAATGCTATTTAGACAACCTGTTTATTAACTTTTTTTTTGCCAAGCTGGCGTGGTGCCTGATCACAGCCATCCCTTCTCATGTCCACCAAGGTTGAATGTAATTTGCCTGGTCGAGACTAGTTGCAACGGACAGCTACGATCGTGCCATATCAGCTTCGCAGAAGAGGTTGGTTGGGTAGCAATTTCCAAGTGAGAGGGGCCATGACGTCCCCTCGGGGCCCGGCAAACCCCGAGGGGTCCACGTGGACAACTCGAGGCCTAACAGTTCAAGTAGGGACCACGAGAACAGCTACGGGCTCACGTGGACAGCTCGAGGCACAGTGGTTCAAGTAGGGACCACGAGAACAGTTAGGGGCCCAGCAGACTACAGGAGTCCACTAGCTCACCTGGGTCCCACGACCATGGAATTAAATGTCGACAAATTTCTTACGAAATCATCGAAATGTCTTTTTTTCAAGGGTCTGATAAAGAAATTGATCGGATTTTTAATAGTACCAAATTTTCTTCCAATATAACGAAATGTCGACCGAAATGACCAACATTTGACCAAAATCCAACATTATGTATTTTTTCCAGACAATTTCACTAAAATTTTTTTATATTTTTTAACAAAACAAAGCTCATACTTATCAATAAAAAAATATATTTTTTTTACAATTTTGATTTTTTTTCATAATAGACAATATTTTACTGTCGTCTTTATCTTGAATTATTACTGAAATATTTCATCGTTTTCATATCAAATAAACAAAATCAAAATCTGATCGAAAAACGATAATTTTTTATCGAAAAACACCAAAATTTGATCGAAAAATGAAATGTTTCCACCGAAATTTGTCTTCCCATTTTATAATTTTTTTCCACCGACAAATTATCGAAAAATAATTTTTTTTCTTTTTTGGCCGACCGACATGGACACTGAAAACGATATTTAAAACATTTCCGGCGACGACAACTTAGGGGCTCTTCGGTCCACCCGGGACCCATGGGGATAGCTCGGGGGCTAGGCAGACCTTCGAGCCCAATAAATACCAGATCCAACATCGACCCTAGATATAAACCTCCATTCTAGATATCATTCTTCAGTTTCCAGAGTTCTAGAGCTTGGACAAAGAACATATAGATTTCTCAAAACCACTCTCTAAGAGCATATAGGATTCTCGCTAGAACCCACTCTCTCTCTACCTTCCCCACTTACTCTTTGTTTACTTGTACAAGCAGTACTACTCGATATGTCGAGAGTTGCTCTACTTTCTTCGGAGTTAGAGGATTCAAAGTTGCATCTTATCTCACAAAGACATAGGGTTCGGTCGAACTTCGATACCCTCTACATTGATTACACCTAATTGGATAGTTAACCCTAGAACAATTTAGCAAGTTGATCATGCCTCCCTTCCCCTCTTCCTCCCTCCCTCTGTCATGTGCATCCCACGTGCCCAATAAATTCCACAGATTCCTAAGTCCACGTGCTCCATTAACTCCACTCTTGCTCCGATGATTTAACAAGGCCCAGCACGAATCACCACGCACCGACTGCAATCAGGACCGTTTGACTTCCACCATCCCTCCCCCCCTAAACCAACCTATAAATAGGGGCCACGTCCCCCCTCACCAAGTGTGTCCGGTAGCCGTCCATCCCGCTGAGCTGACACCATGAGCCCCAAGATGGCTCCGCTGCTCCCGGCTCTCCTCCTCCTCGCTTCCCTGGCCCCCACCCGCGCCGACCTCTACGGCAACCCCTCTCCGCCGCCGCCGTCGCCGTCGCCGTCCTTCGGCCTGGCCCCGCCGCCCCCCTTCGCCGTGGCGGGGAAGCAGTTCCCCCCTCAGTCCACCTTCTGCAACGACCCCAAGAGCCGCTGCTTCGGCAAGACCCCCAAGTGCCCCCCGCAGTGCCCGCAGTTCAAGCCCTCCGACCCCAAGGCCAAGGGCTGCTTCATCGACTGCAACACCCCCACGTGCGAGGGCGTATGCAAGAGTACGTACTCAGTTCGGTTCGGTTCCGATAAATTCGTAGAAGCTTCCGGGAACAATTCGGGACATTTTCAGCATTTTTTTAAAAATTCTATGATTTTTGGGGCGATGACATAAATAGTCACTTTACCCCCCAACTTTTCATTAATTAGACTTTACCCCCCAAAACTAACTGTTTCGTCAGTTCACCATCTAAGAGAAAGGGTGAGCTGACGGAAAACAAATAAAGTTTTGGGGGGTGAGCTGAATGAACAGTTAGTTTTGGGGGCAAAGTCTAATTAATGAAAGTATGGGGGGTAAAGTTTAATTTAAGGCAAAAAATTTGGCGGGGGGGGGGGCGTGGGGGGGCAAAGTTAAAATAACTCTTTATTTCTAAGGAATACCGTGGTTCGGGACGAGGCTTTATTTTTAGGGTTATTTTGACTTTTGCCCCCCAAATTTTACCTTGAATTAGACTTTACCCCTCATATTTCATTAATTAGACTTTACCCCCCAAAACTAACTGTTTCATCAGCTCACCCCCCAAAACTTTATTTCTTTTCCATTAGCTAACCCTTTCTCTTAGATGGTGAGCTGACGGAACAGTTAGTTTTGCGGGGTAAGGTCTAATTAATGAAAAGATGGGGGGTAAAGTCTAATTCAAGGCATAATTTGGGGGGCAAAGTCAAAATAACCCTTATTTTTAACGATTTATTCGGCAGACGCTTAATGCTAAAAAATTCGGCGGTTTTTTGGTGGTTTCTCACTCCTCATTGTTGGTGGTGTCTGCAGCTCGGAAGCCCAACTGCGACGGGAACGGGGCGGCGTGCTACGACCCTAGGTTCGTCGGCGGCGACGGCGTCATGTTCTACTTCCACGGCAAGGCCAACCACCACTTCGCCCTCGTATCCGACCGCGGCCTCCAGATCAACGCCCGCTTCATCGGCCTCCGCCCCGCCGGCCGCCCCCGGGACTTCACGTGGATCCAGGCCCTCGGCGTCATGTTCGGCCCCCACTCGTTCACCGTCGCCGCCGACCGGACCGCCTCCTGGGACGGCGCCGACGACCACTTCTCCCTCACCTACGACGGCCGCCCCGTCCCCCTCGACGAGGGCCACCTCTCCGCCTGGGCCTCCCCGGACGGCGGACTCCAGGTGGAGCGCACCGCGAGGGTGAACAGCGTGACGGTGACCCTCGCCGGGGCGCTCGAGATCAAGGCCGCGGTGGTCCCCGTCACGAGGGAGGACGACCGGGTGCACCGGTACGGGATCCCGGCCGGCGACTGCTTCGCCCACCTGGAGGTGCAGTTCCGGTTCTTCGGGCTGTCGGAGGGGGTGGAGGGGGGTGCTGGGACAGACCTACCGGCCGGACTTCAAGAACCCGGTGAAGCGAGGAGTAGCGATGCCGGTCATGAGCGGGGAGGACCGGTACACCACCTCCTCCCTCCTGTCTCCCAGCTGCAAGTACTGCATTTTCTCCCCGGACGTCCGGGCGCCGGACGAGGTGCTCGACCTCGGCGGCGCCACCCTGGATTGCACCAGCAAGACGAGCTTGGGTTACGGAGTGGTTTGCCGGCGATGAGGTTGAAACAGTTGTTGACATGGTGAAAAAGAGCGGGAGCGGGGGGGGGGGGGGGGGGGGGGGATGGATGAGAGAATAATTAGTACTAATGAAGGGGAGTTGATTGTAATAAATTACATATGGTGTTGCTAAGAGAGAGTGGTTAGGGATTTAAGATATAGAGAGAGTAGGATTTTAAGAAGTTGATATAAATGATTGTCTATTGCTAATTATATGAAGAAGGGTTCTTAGATTGGGTTTGTAGATTTGATGATGATGCCCCTTTATTTATTTATTTATTATTTTTTTTTGAGATTGACGAGTGTCCCTAAACCCTTTGGCATTGGATCTTCTTTGGACTCGAACTAATCTCTCCGGAAATATGCATCACCCCACTTGAAAGATTCCTTACACATTCTTGGATAACTCAAAGAAATATCTATACGACTTGTATATATGCTTTCTACATGATAAAAAGCCATTAACTTTGGAATCGATCAACGTAGAGGCTATAGCGAGAGCAAGGAATCGAGTTTTATCATTGGTCATAACGAGTCTGGTGATGGCGATGAGCAAGTTAATTGATGGAGGTCGTTGATAGTGGTGGACCCAAGAACTCCAAAAATTAATATTTTTGTGGGGGCCATGTGTAAAGTTTTTTTAAAATTTTTCAAAACCTAGGTAGGGGGGGGGGGGGGGGGGGGAGACTTCGCTCAGCCTCCCATTGGTTCTATCTTTGAGCGTTGACGTGCTCTTGCTGGAACATGTGAATCGAACCAATGTAAGAGTGCAAGAGAGATGAGGAGATCGACGTGAGCTAGAGGGTCTCTCTCTCGTGAGCCGGAGGGTCTCTCTCTCTCTCATATGCGTGCTTTCTTACCCTTTTTTCATATCATTATCAGTGCTCGCTCTCTTTGTCTCTTTCTCTCTACCTCTCTCATTGTTTCGATGTAAAAGAACGGACAAGAGGGAGCTAAATGGGCCGTGAGTGTATATATCCCCCCCCCCCCCTTTTCTTACCTTCCCTTAAAAGGATTCCCCATGATTAGGGTTTACTAATGGGGTGCACAAGGATTGGTGCACTCCTATTCGACCGCGGGTTGGGATCCATACCCCTCTCAAACCCTTAATCTATTCCCAACACCTATGGGAATTAAGATTTGTTAGAGGATCACTATACTCTTGGGTTTATTAATAACCAACTAGCCCGCTAAAAGCCCAAATCTTAATGGGTGTAGTTGAGCCAAAACCCAACACTGAACCTCCATTTGTACAACCTCCTCGCCCAAAAATCAATTGCTTTTCCAACTCCCCTATCCCCTCCTCGGGTTTGATCTATGGTTATCTTTTGTACTTCAAAGACTTGGGAAATAGAATAAATAAAGAATTTGGATTGTGATTAGATTATCACATTTAAATCAGTTTGGACCGGACGATTTTTTTTTTTTTTGGTGATGAGAACACAACCCTCTGGATTTCCTTAGTGGTAGGAGTTACAATTTGGAAAGTGTTTACCTCTAGCAGGGGAAATACAACTCGGCATTTCCTCTAACAACTGCATTTGTAACTCCAGAGTTCGAGTCCACCACTTCCGAAAGCAGCTTACTAAAGCCTCCTCTATGCTAGCACTCTGTGGCCTCCTGTGCAAGAATGAAAAAAAAATAGTATTATGATCCCCCACCTGCAGCCACCTCACTCTAGATTTCTGAACCCAAAGAATTTCTTATTGAGCCATAGCCCCTTCAAGCTGAGCACGAACCCTTATCATCTCCTTCTGGACCTCAACCTCCCGCCTATTGCCCAGGTTATCCAGTTCACGCCAAAGCTTCTCAACCATTTCCCCACAGACTTTTTATTCCACAAAGCCAGCGCTTTCTCCACAAATGGAAGATTTGCTGAACAATTAAGTTGTCCCCCTTATCCAACTATCCTTCACTACTGATGCACAGTCCGATCGATTCAACCAAAAATTGAGGAAACGCCAAGGTACCCGCCCTAGCCTCGTATCGCCTATCATATGAAACATGACCGGGGAGTACTGATCAGAAGCATATCGAGGGAACTGTGGGGCCGATGTGTCGTCTATTGACAGAATCCACATCGAATTCACAAATCCCCTATCAAGACGTGCGTTCTCATATCAGAGCATCGCCTTGTCGATTATTGCACCATGTGAAGAGCTCCCCATGAAAATCAGACATCTTGTAGGCCACATTGGTTTAGCGTCTGAATGAAATCCATCGTACTGCTTGATCACTTAAACAGACGGCCATCCACCTTATCCTCCTGTGCCAAAACACAGTTGAAATCCCCGTCGCGAGCACCCCTCAAGGGACCCCTAAGGTACTGAGTTGCACCAACTCCCACCATAATACCCCTTCTTTCCCTCTTGGACATACTGACATGTACCGTAGAGATCGCGGCGTCCCTCGTCAGCTCCCTCAAGGTATCAGCCCTCTCCACCGAAAAACTTTGCTGGCCGCCACCTTCGTCCGATTGCCACGCCGCCACCTTCGTTCACCGATTGCCACGCCGCCACGTACCTTCGTCTCGTCGCCCACCCATGTAACCTGTAACGAACATTCAGATCAGTGGTTTTGGTAGAAGATCCCACTAAACATATCATCATGAGTCTAGAAACGACGCTCATCGCCTTGTTGCCGTTCTCCGAAGCTACAAACTTATTCGTCTGGCTCTTGATGCTCGGGCTCATGCTTCCGCTGATCGCGTAGTTCTTCCACCCTTTGTACAGGTTGTTCACCACGTGTAAGAATCCATGCCACACCATGCAAGGTTATGTAGTTAACAGTGAAGAGTTCATCAAGAATGGAGAAACCCCTGAGCTGCTCTTTTGTTGTGCACTGTACTACATGCCATATGGTCTTGTAGCCTTATAGATGTTGCTTGTAGCTAGTGGAAGAAGGTTCAACATCAATATATAGACAGGATCAAAACAAATGTGTTACAAGATTATTAGTAAGTGTCTAGACTCTAACTAATAATCTTGTAACATATGTTATAGATAATAATAAAAGATCTCTCTCTCCTTGGCATTATAGATAATAATTAAAGAATTATTAGTTTAACATGCATGGGGATTTTACATAATATTAGGTGCGAATTGGTGAAATATTAATTGATAGGTTTTTCTTGTACAATATAGACAAGTTATGGATATTCACCTATTTTTAAACTTTTTTTAAAAAAATTTGTGCACATATTAATTAGATTTTTTTCATTTTTGATGAATATTTTACAATCCGGATCCTATTTGTTGATTAGTGGTAAGGAATCCAGGCAACGTCGCAGGGACATCAAACCCTCCCCAACTCATCTAAATTGCATAGTCATCCGATCTGTTTGGCTCACTTAGGAGAGAGAGAGAGAGAGAGAGAGAGAGAGAGAGAGAGAGAGAGAGAGAGAGAGAGAGAGAGAGAGAGAGAGAGAGAGAGAGAGAGAGAGAGAGAGGACATAAAACCCTCCCCCACTCACCTAAATTGTATAGTCGTGTGGTTTTTTCAGACCCCACCTCTTCACGGAGGGTGGTTCCCAAGGTTTGTGGTGATGGCGGCCGGTTCGAAGTGGAGCATGACCCTCTGTGCGACTGTCTTCTCTGTTGGAGCTGATGGTGGTGGTGGTGGTGGTGGATCATGCGATGGATTCAATTTTGTAATATTTCCATGTTTCATGCCAATAAAGAAATGTCAGCTATCAGATTGGTGATGGTCGCTAAAATAGCGAGTAATGCAATATAACCAACTCGTTTGTCAATTTTTGTTGCCAACTCCATATGATGTGGCAGGCAAATCCTTACTGCTGGGAACATTTTTGTGTGGGCCATGGGCTGAGCCCTGGGCGGATGCCATGTAAAGTTGGCAACCCAAAAGCCAAAATTTGCCAAATAAGTTGGCTAACTAGCATTACCCTAAAATATCATTACTTGGTAAGAAAACAGCTGGAGAGACTAGAGAGAGAGAGCTAGAAAGGGTCGACACACATGGAAGAGAGAGAGAGAGAGTGAGAGAGGGGAGAGGGAGAGAGAGTAGGGGTGGCAATGGGTCGTGTCGTGTCTAATTTCGGGTCGTGTCCAAAACCCCTAGATCCGGATCCGACCCGTTTAACTAATTGTGTCTAGATCCTAAACCCGTACCCGACCCATTTATAAACGGGTAGACCCAATAAGACCCATTAGATCTGTTTACCACATGGGTTTATTCAGTTGACCCGATTCGACCTGATCCGACCCAATCCGATTCGACCCGACCTAACCCGATAGACCCGCTGATACTATATATTACAGTATCGAATTGCTGGTAGACCCGACCCGACCCGACCCGTTGAATTTTAAACGGGTCTTCCCAAGCCTACCATGTCCAGACCCTAAACCCGGACCCGACCCGTTTATTAAACGGGTCTATTGTGTCGACCCGTTTACAACCCGAACCCGTTTAGCCTTAACCCAGACCCGCTAACTTCGTGCCGGGTCTGCCGTGTCGGGTCCGAAACTGCCAGCCCAGAGAACTAGAAAAGGTCGACACACATGAGAGAGAGAGAGAGAGGGTGGACACACATGGAATGGCTCGAGAGAGAGAGAGAGAATCGAGACAGAAGAGAGAGAGAGAGAGACAGAAAGGGTGGACACACAAGTAATGACTCTGTTCACATAATGCCATCATCCTTCTCTTACAGGAACCACACATGGACAACCGACTACAGTGTTTCTTTTTTTTGTTTCAACCGAACCAAATCCTTGTGCGAGCGCCGCCACCGATCACTAATTGCGTCCAGTTGTACGGCGCACACAACTATAAACAACCAGGCCACGCTTCTATACAGCCTCAAACCCCCCAACACCCCCACATAACCAACAAACACACCCTATTTCCCTCAGAAAACCAACCAAATTAGCTCAAACCACTCCTTATAAATATGCACAACATGTTGGGCTCACTCACATCATTCTCTCTCTCTCTCTCTCTCTCTCTCTCTCTCTCTCTCTCTAAACATGGCCACCACCCCCATCCAAATATTAGCCCTCTCCCTCCTCCTCCTCGCCGGAACCCCTGGAAGCCACGGCCAGATGAACGTGATCGATCGCTGCTGGCGCCGCAAGCCTAACTGGCACGCCAGCCGACAACGGCTCGCCGTCTGCGCGGTCGGGTTCTCCGGAAAGATGATGGGGAACCGGGGTCTCGGCCTGACCCAGTACACCGTCGTCGACCCCAGCGACCACCCGACCGACCCCCGCCCAGGGACCCTCCGGTACGGCGCGACGGCCGTCCAGGGAAAGGTGTGGATCACTTTCGCGAGAGACATGCACATCAGGCTCGAGCAGCCGCTTCTCGTCAAGAGCTTCACCACCATCGACGGCCGCGGCGCCGACGTCCACATAGCCAGCGGCGCCGGCTTCTTGCTCCACCGGGTGAGTGACGTCATCATCCACGGCCTCCAGTTCCACCACATCCAGGCGACCACCAACGGGCGCGCGACGGACGGGGACGCCGTCCGCATCGTCACGTCGTCGAAGATCTGGATCGACCACAACACCCTCTACTCGTGCCAGGACGGGCTCATCGACGTCACCCGCGGCTCGACCGACGTAACCATCTCCAACAACTGGTTCAGGGACCACGACAAGGTGATGCTGCTCGGCCACGACGACGGCTACGTCCGGGACCGGAGGATGAGGGTCACCGTCGTGTTCAACCGCTTCGGACCCAATTGCAACCAACGCATGCCCAGGTGACCCATTGTACCTAGAGAATTACATGGTTTGTTTTCTCCATAGAATCGTGGGGCCCACTGCCCCTAGAGTCTATCAGCACGCTCTGAGTGTTGGGGGCCACTACCCCCATGTGCTGGGGCTGCTACCTCATATCCCTGCCACCTAAGCAGCCGCCTTCGGCGGTAACATCCAACTCCTACGATCCCGTCCTGATGGACCGACAACCCCAGCAAAACCACCAGTCAAAACGAGAACCTCCTCATTTATCAAAATTTATATTTGAAAAACTTTATTTGAACTATAAAAAATATTTAAAATTATAATTTGAAGTATAAAAAAACTTTAATTGTCAGCCAAGATAGCATGGTTTACTTAGTTACCCAAATTAAGTAGGGGGTAAGATAAAAAAAAACCCGTTTCACGGAATCAATGGCTGACCATTAAATCCCTCTCGCCGAATTATTCCCGAACGAAGAATTTGTTGCTATGGTTCGTGGATCACTTTACAAATTCATCATAACCTTGCAGGGCGAGGCATGGATACGTTCACGTGGCGAACAACCTGTACGAAGGGTGGAAGGAATACGCAA
Source organism: Chamaelirium japonicum (assembly GCA_947650365.1). NCBI lineage: Eukaryota > Viridiplantae > Streptophyta > Magnoliopsida > Liliales > Melanthiaceae > Chamaelirium > Chamaelirium japonicum. Next base: position 17,804,576 of record OX393554.1, read on the forward strand.
TTGGCGGAAGCATGAGCCCGAGAATCAAGAGCGAGGCGAATAAGTTCGTAGCTTCGGAGAACGGCAACAAGGCGGTGAGCGTCGTGTCCAGACTCATAACAATATGTTTAGTGGGATCTTCTATCAAAATTACCATTGATCTGAATGTTCGTTGCAGGTGACATGGGTGGGTGACGAGACGAAGGTGGTGGCGTGGCGATCGGAGAATGATGTGTTCATCAACGGAGCCTTTTTCGGGGCAACGGGTCAGGGTGTGGCCGGGCCGAGGTACAGCAGGCAGCAAAAATTTCATGTGGAGAGGGCCGATATTGTGAGGGCGCTCACGAGGGACGCCGGCGCTCTCCGATGCTCGAGGTCAGGATGCTGATTGAAGCCTAGTTGTTTGTATAGCTGCTGTTGCATTGAAAGGCCATATGATCTTGTAGACTTAGATGTTGGTTGTAGCCAGTGGATCGAAGAAGGTTCAGCATCAATACATAAAGAGAATCAAAACAAATGTGTTACAAGATGATTATTTAGTCTCTCTCTCTCCATGGGATTATCGATAATAATTAAAGAATTAGTCTAACAGGGGGATTTTTGAAATATTAGGTGTGAATTTGTCAAATATTGATAGATTTTTCTAGTTCAATATAGACAAGTTATGAATATTCAACTTTTTTTACCTAAAAAAAAAAGGACTATTTTTGTGTGTATATTATATTGTTCATTTTTTGTGAATTAAATTTTACAACCAGGATCCAATTTGTTGATTACCAGTGTGGAATCCGGACAATGCCGGAAGGGGCATCAAACTCTCGCCCACTCACCTAAATTGCATACCCCTGCTCTCCGCTTAGTATTGGTAATGCGATGTCCCTTCACTCGGTGCCATGTGTCAACTTGAGCGGTGGAGAGCACCGTCAAACTCAAGTGACCATCTGACAAGGTTCCTTCCAGGTTGATCATCACATTGCACCTCCGATAGCTTTAGCCAAGCAATTGGATCCGGTCAACAGCTCAACTGCTGACCACCAAGCATGGGTTTAGTGCGGTGTATATCAAACCAAGGAACGCATCTCCTGGTAGGGATGTGGAGGCTAGGACCTGTAGGAGTGGCGTGCCGATGCAATGCCAACCCGGTAACCCACTGCACCGTGGTTTTGGGTCATGGTTAGATCCCTCACACATTGGTGAACCAAAGTTACCCGCAACTGGTTAGTCCACCGATCACGGTTTCTTAAAGTTTAAGATCGATTATCCTAAGCAGAAACACGGTCATGTGCATCGGTGTTTGCTCACCTATTTGTGTACCGTGTTGGTTCCGTTCGGCTACAGACACTGTGTCTTGCAATGACCATGGTGGAGAAACTCATGCTCTGTCATTCCAACAGATTAACCTGATAGGGCGACCAAACCTAATTAGAGCTGCGAACGATTTAGGCTCATAGGACTAATCCATTGAGTCTTCTTCTCAGATGGACTACTATATAGCCATGACTCTTTTAAGTCCTGTACACAGAACACGCACAAAGATACGCACCATAAAGTAAATTATCAACTAATTTATTAATCAACCAAGTTTTTATTTGCCCTAGACCACATCTTATACAACAACTCCACCTCCTTCCGAGTTGGAGTTTGATGATGGAGGTTTCCGTGGATACCATAGATCTCCGTTCGAACTATGATGGGGGGACTGACGCTCGACTGAGCGGATCCAACAAGTCTCCTTCTCCCTCTGGGGAGGGGGAGGAGGAGGAAGTGAATCGTTTGTCCTTCCGACGTTTGCCGTGAACTCTTGGAGATGGCCTTGCTTTTGAAGGTCTTCCAGGTGATACTTCAGGCTGAAGCATCGAATGGTGGGATGATCATGACACCAATGGAAGTCGCAATAGACTGACTTATCATACGTCTATTTGGAGCCAAGCTGGAGAGAGTTAGGCCTCCTGAGGTAGTTCTTAGGCTGGATCTGCTCGAGGATAATGTCGATGAGCAGGTTCCAACTAGTAAATGTAATCCTCTGAGGCTTCGCGAGTCTATCTTCTGCCCGTCACGACTTCTTGGAGGACTCACCTTCCTTAGACTGAGCATTGTTAGCTCGAGCTGTTGGTTGCACCGGCTCTTTGTTAGAAGGGTGCTTCTTGAGATTATGACCCTTTTGAACACTTGATCATCCTCGACCTCAATTTCCCGCTGGATCCGATCGAAGAGTGCTCCGAGGAGGAAGGGGGATTGCAGATGAGGTCGTTGTAGATGTGGAGGTCGTAGCGTAGGAAGTTTTGGACGTTGAGCGTAGGCACAGAGGCGGTGCGCAAAGACCTCGGACTTTGTCAGTAAGCGCCAGGGTCGTCTCCCTGGGCTCGTTGGGCGTGAGCGCCGAGGCGGTGCGCAAACACCTCGAACTTTTGTCGACAAGCACCAGGGCTGTCTCCCTGGACTTGTTGAGCGTGAGCGCAAAGACCTCAGACTTTGTCGGCAAGCGCCAGGGCCATCTCCCTAGGCTCGTTGAGCACAAGCACCGAAGCGGTGCGCAAACACCTCAAACTTTTATTGGCGAGTGCCAGGGCCGTCTCCCTAGGCTTGTTGAGCGTGAGCGCCGAGGCAGTACGCAAATATTTCAGACTTTGTCAGCGAGCGCCTGGACCGTCTCCCTGGGCACATTGAGTGCGAGCGCCGAGGCGGTCGCAAACACTTTGGACTTTGTCGGCGAGTGCCAGGGCCGTCTCCCTGGGCTCATTATCAGCGAGCGCCAAGGAGGTGAGCAAATACCTCAGACTTTATTGGCGAGCGCCAGGGCCGTCTCCTTGGGCTTGTTAAGCGCAAGCGCCAAGGCGGTGCGCAAACACCTCAGACTTTTATCAGCGCATGCTAGGGTCGTCTCCCTAGAGATGGCAATGGGTCCAGTTCGGGTTTTAAATTCCTACTGTAAATGGGGCAAGTTTGGGGTGGGCCTATTCAAAAATCATAAAAATCAATTCCCAAACCCGCCTCATTGCCATCCCTACATCTCCCTAGGCTCATTGAGCGTGAACACCGAGGCGGTGCACAAATACCTTGGACTTTGCAAGCGCCAGCGCCATCTCCCTTGGGCTCGTTGAGCGTGAGCACCGAGGCGGTGCGCAAATACCTCGGACTTTGTCGGCAAGCACCAGGGTCGTCTTCTTGGGCTTGTTGAGTGCGAGCACTGAGGCGGTGTGCAAATACCTTGGACTTTGTCGACGAACGCCAGGGCCATATCCCTGGGCTCGTTAAGCGCGAGGGTCGAGGCTATGCGCAAACACTTCGAACTTTACCAGCAAGCTCTAGGGCTGTTTCCCTAGGCTTATTGAGTGTGAGCGCCGAGGTGGTATGCAAACACCTCGAACTTTGCCGGCGAGTACCAAGGCCGTCTCCCTAGGCTCGCTAAGTGCAAGCGCCGAGGTGGTTCGCAAACCCCTCGGACTTTGTCGGTGAGTGCTAGGGCCGTCTCTCTGGGCTTGTTGAGTGCGAGCGCTGAGGCAGTGCGCAAACACCTAGGACTTTGTCTTCGAATGCCAAGGAGGCATCCTTGGGCCGAGACAGTGTCGACGTCTCGGACTTTGCTTGGTGCTAAGGTAGCGAAGTCAGCCTCAGACTTTGTCTTCGAATGTCAAGGTGGTCTCCTTGGGCCGAGACGGTGTCGACGTCTTGGACTTTGTCTGGTGCCGAGGCGGCGAATTCTACCTTGGACTTTGTCTTCGAATGCCAAGGATATCTCCTTGGGCCGAGAAGGTGTCAGCATCTCGGACTTTGGCAGGTGTCGAGTCAGCGAAGCCTGCCTCGGACTTTGTCTTCGAACGCCAATGTTGTCTCCTTGGATCGAGACAGTATCGATGTCTCGGGCTTAGGCAGTTGCCGAGGTGGCGAAGCCTGCTTCAGACTTTACTTCGAACGCAAAGACTGTCTTTTTGGGCCGAGACGATGTCGACATCTTGGGCTTAGGCAGTTACCGAGGCGGCGAGGCCTGCCTCGGACTTTGTCTTCGAACACCAAGGCTATCTCTTTGGGCCGAGACGATGTCAACATCTCGATATTTGGCAGGTACTGAGGCGGCAAAGCATGCCTCGGACTTTTTCTTCGAATGCCAAGGCTGTCCCTCGGACTGGTTGATCGATGAGGGTTAGAATTCGGAGTACTCAATGTAGTGCCTTTGTATTGGTTCGACTTAGGTGAAGCATCATTCCAGTCAAACCTACGTCGGGGCACGTAACTTTGTACTATTGCAGATTAGTCAATTGTATCACAACCCGAACCGAACTAACTATGACGAGGTATTAATGTATGTGCCCTTATGTGACAATAGGAGCATGTGCAACGTCAATGATTCGGAGTACACAGCATAGTGCCTTTATATCGGTTGGACTTAGGCGAAGCACCATTTCAGTTGAACTTACATCTGGGACACGTAAATTTATACCGTTGCAGGTTAGTCGGTCATATCGCAACGCGAACTGAACTAACTGTAGCGAGGTACTAGTGCATGTGTCCTTATATGACAACGGGAGCATATACGACACCAATGATTCAGAGTACTCAGCATAGCGCATTTGTATCGGTTAGACTTAGGCAAAGTGCCATTTCAGTCGAACCTACGTCTGGGGCACGAAGCTTTGTACCGTTGCAGGTTGGTCAGCCATGTCACAACGCGAACCAAACTAACTGTGACGAGGCACTAGTGCATGTATCATTACGTGACAACGGTAGCATGTGCGATGACAATGATTTGGAGTACTCAGCGTAGTGCCTTTGTATCGATTGGACTTAGGCGAAACGTCGTTTCAGTCGAACCTATGTCTGGGGCACATAGCTTTGTACCGTTGCAGGTTAGTCGGCCGTGTCGCAATGCGAACCGAATTGACTGTGGTGAGACACTAGTGTATGTGTCCTTACATAACAATGGGAGCATGTGCGACGCCAATGATTCAGAGTACTCAGCGTAGTACCTTTGTATTGGTTGGACTTTGGCGAACTGTCGTTTCAGTCGAACCTACCTCTGGGGCATGTAGCTTTGTACTATTGCAGGCTAGTCAGGCGTGTTGCAACCCGAACCGAACTAACTATGACGTTGAGTAGAAGTTGAAATAGAATATGATAGTCTTTAAATACTGGTTGATTATGGGGAGACCCTGGCGATCAAACCAGTCTTGTCTTTGTTTGGTCGAGGCAAGGCTCTTACAGATCCATCCGGTTGTGCGGTACGTAATAGGTGTCTTTGAATGCTAGTCGATCGTGGGAGGACCCTGTGCGATTGAACCAACGAAGGGGACACCGAGCTTGTACATTCGGAGCTCGATAGCGGCAAAGCACTAATTGATCAAGAGTTTGAGAAGGATCTCTAAACGAAAGGCGCTCGGCTGTCATTTTATTTATAATTCATAAGATATTACATCATGGATTTCAGATGAGCGACATTTCGAATTATTGGTGATCTACGACCTTCTACTCTGATCGATCGATGGGATTCTTTCCTTTGGTTGCAGAGAGGGAGGGGGGGTCCTAACAGGATCCCTGTCTTCCTTTGACTTTCGAGAGGTGTCCTTTTTACCAGAGGTCTTTCAAGTGATGCGAGAGAGACTTGCATTTTACTATTGGGTGTCCGTGGCATCGGTGGAAGTCACAGTGGACCGATTTGTTTGCCGTGTACTTCGAATAAAGTTGGAGAGGGTTCGATCACTTGAGGAAGTCTTCGTACTGGATCTGCTCGAGGATGATGTCGATGGGTAGATTTTAGTCGGTGGATGTGGTCCTCCGAGGCTTTGCAGATTTATCGCCTACCCCGCTTCGGCCACTTAAAGGTTCCACTTTCCTTAGCCTGAGCGTTTAGAGCTCGGGTTGTCGGTCTTGCTGGCATGGCTCCTTGCCCGAAGGGTGCTTTCTGAGATCACGACCCTTGCGAGCGACTTGATCGTCCTTAACCTTGATATCCTTTTGGATCCTATCGAAGAGTGCTCAGAGGGAGGCAAGCGGATTACATATGAGGTCGTTGTAGATGTAGAGATTATAGCGCAAGAGGTGTTTTGGAACACCAGCATGATTGCTTCATCATCGAAGTGATGTTCGTGGAGCGCTGTGTGCTCGTTCCGGAACCTCTGAGTGAACTCTCGGAGGGTTTCATTCGAACACATCCGTAGTTAGTAGAGGGAGTCTAGCTTCTTCTATAGCTTGAGGTTCAATCGATAGTGCTGAACAAAGAGGTCTGCCAAGTCTCCGAACAGGCTGACGGAGCATGTCGGGAGATTATGATACCTGTCCAATGACAGTCATCCAGGCTGTTGACAAAGGTGTGGCATAGAACCTGATTATCGTGGTCGTACGACATCAAAGCCTGCTTGAAGGCGAGGATGTGCAGCGTTGGATCTCCCGTTAGACAGTTGAACTTGGAAAGAGTGGGAGTTCGCCCGCTTGAAGGAAACTGAGCTCGGAGAATTTACCAATGAAGTTTTCCTTCGGAGGTATGGTCGTTCCTACGGTTGCTTCATTGGTTGGAGAGGCATCTCCTGGAAGGGGAGAAAGGTGGGACTCATAAGCCCTCCTTTCCTGGTGATGCTTCACCAGAGTTTGATCATTGTTGAGATATGCCCGAGTTCTGAAGAGATGTCCTCCATTCCGAACCTCCCTCCGACAGTAAGGGTCAGAGGATGATTCAAATCTGAGAGGCTCAGGTTGACAAATTTACTCGTCCAGATGCTCCCAGACTGTCTGTCTAGGAGGGAGAGGTGAGGATCCCCTCGACGAGGGCTTGAGTGACCATCGGGAGGTATCGATGATGGATTGTCTGGAAGGAGTGGGGGATGGGTCAAGCAGCCGGCGGACGTCTGCTTCGTCGCTGATATTGATGGCTAATCGTGGGAGGTTAACTCCTGCTTCAACGACAATCTATCGGAGGGAGTCTCTCTCAACCATGAAAGTAACATTCTGCTTCATGAGAGTGAGGAGTTGGATGTCATCTATCATGATTTGGTACGTCTCCTGAGGGTCGGCGATGGGTGAGATGTGCGCTTTTCCCAAATTTTGAGAGGCCGCGTCGGTAAACTGAGCAGACTGTCAAGGTTGAGCCTGAGCGACGCAATCAACCGATGGGCGACTCCTTGAATCCACAGCGGATTGCTGCTCCTAGTGTAGGCTCGCTGCGAACCAATGACTCATTGAGCGAGTCGTTGGATGTTGGACGTCTGGATAAACGTTGCTTCTCTCCGATTGGTCCACGGGTTGTGTCTTCGTCATTCCGGTATTGTGATGGAGACAAACATATTACTCGGGCAATTGGCAGTTGCTTGCTTGACCGAAGGAGCTGGGAAGCACGAAGGTCGCTAGTTGATAGGGAGAGATTCCATAGATTGCGCCAAACTATGGGGAAGGATTATGGCTGTCGTACGATCCCCCTCCAACAGTCGATTGAAGGGTATAGTTTTAAGTACGATCCCATGGAACGGGAGTTGCTCGAAGTTGCAGGATAGCATGACAGGAATGTATGGAAGCAGCGCCTGCATTGTAGAGCGATGAGCTGTCACATGCTTAGATGTCACACAGACACTGCAGAGTAGAGAGAAAGAGAGAGAATTGACACAGGATATGGTGACGAAGTTCGGCCGAAGCCTACGTCTCCGTGCGGTAAGACACAACCTTTGAATCCACTATCTCTGAAAGAAGTTGAGCCACTCTCGACAGACCGAGAAGTACTTACACAGGTGAACAGAGGGTGGAGAAGGGTTGACTAGAGTTTGAATACCAGAAGGCTCTGGGAGCTTTGGAAAATAGAAAGTGAGATTTTGAATAATGATTTTTTGATCTGGAATATTTGTCGGGTTTGCTATTTATAGAGGTTTGGGAATATCGGGGGTTTTGGTAAATATCCGTGGGGATATATATGACTCCGAATAGTATTTATGGACCCCAGGCAGGACTGCAGGTCCCATTGTCATCCCTGTGGGCCCCAGGCAGGCCAGCGGGTTCCACTGTCGGGCGTTAGCCAGATTTTGCACCCACAGAGATCACCATGTACATATAAGCAAAGGTAATATATGTGAATCCCAATGATCATGGGATGCCAACGATTACATGCAGAGAGGAAATAAAAGTGGATCCCAATAATCATGGGATGCATAGTAACGGTTTCTTGCAGATAAAATGGGAAAAGAATCCCTACATACATTTCAAATCGGCCAATCTTGATAGGTGAGTTGGTTGGCATTCATTATTGATATCTTCGGTATTTAAATTGGAAAAGAATCCCTATATAAATTTCAAATCGGCCAATCCTGAGAGGTGAGTTGACTGGCATTCATTCTTGATATCTTCAATATCTTCGGCATGAGGCTCAATACCTTATAAATACGCACTTATTAGGCTCACTCACATCATTCGCTCTCTCTCTCTCTCTCACTCTAAACATGGCCACAACCACCACCACACCCATCCACATATTAGCCCTCTCCCTCCTCCTCCTCCTTCTCGCTGGAACCTCTGGAAGCCATGGCCAGATAAACGTGATCGATCGCTGCTGGCGCCACAACTCTGACTGGCCCGCTAGCCGTCAGCAGCTTGCCGTCTGCGCAGTCGGGTTCTCCGGAAAGATGATGGGGAACCAAGGTCCCGATCTGACCCAGTACACCGTCATCGACCCCAGCGACGACCCGATCGACCCCCGCCCTGGGACCCTCCGATACGGTGCGACGGCCATCCAGGGAAAGGTGTGGATCACTTTCGAGAGGGACATGCACATCAAGCTCGAGCAGCCGCTTCTCGTCAAGAGCTTCACCACCATCGACGGTCGTGGCGCCGACGTCCACATAGCCAGCGGCGCCGGCTTCTTGCTCCACGAGGTACGGTAACTCCTACTATTTAAGGTATAAAGTTGGTTCTCAAATGGTTACATTAAATGTTACAGAACATAGATCTTTGAATTAAGGGGCTTCAATTAGTGACGTTTTGGATGCAGGTGAGTGACGTCATCATCCACGGCCTCCAGTTCCACGACATTCAGGCGACCACCAACGGGGGAGTACTAATGGACGGGGACGCCATCCGCATCCTCACGTCGTGGAAGATCTGGATCGACCACAACACCCTCTCCTCGAGTCAGGACGGGCTCATCGACGTCACCCGCGGCTCGACCGACGTAACCATCTCCAACAACTGGTTCAGGGACCACGACAAGGTGATGCTGCTCGGCCACGACGACGGCTACGTCGAGGACAGGATGATGAGGGTCACCATCGTGTTCAACCGCTTCGGACCCAATTGCAACCAACGCATGCCCAGGTGACCCATTGTAGCTAGAGAAAATTTGTATTTGAAAAACTCTATTTGAACTATAAAAAAATATTTAAAATTATAATTTGAAGTATAAAAAAACTTTAATTGCCAGCCAAGATAGCATGGTTTAATTTGTTACCCAAATTAAGTAGGGGGTAAGATAAAAAAAACCCGTTTCACGGAATCAATGGCTGACCATTAAATCCATCATTTAATGGTCGGCCAAAATAGAATGGTTTAATGGCTAATTAATTTTTTTTATTAATTTAATATT